>VZSZ01011084.1:322970-364730 GCA_013398815.1 Ibidorhyncha struthersii
GAAGGCAGTGGGAGGGAATGCTCGGCTCTGACAGATTGCCTAAAGCCCAGGCAGCTGGTTGCTTTCGCTGGGTGCATTTGTGTATCTCTTGGTTAACCTCCTTTGCCTCCGTTTATATGTAGGTGGTCTTGGAGCTGAGTCATTGCTTGCAGTGCCTCTGCGGCGTTTGTGGAACCTTTCAAAAAAATAACATCGATTTGGGAAGTGTTGGAATACCTCAGTGCTTCTAAAAGCTTTGTTCTCGTTGACTAGGAGAAAACAGTGGAGTTTGTCACCTGGCAAGGGACAAACGTGTAAATCAACAGATACAGCGGGGAAGGTCATAATATTGCACCAGAGCTTGGGTAATAAGGATGTATGACCTACCCAGGCCACTTCAAGCTTGAGAAAATTCTGTTATTGCTCAAAATATCAACCGAAGGCAACTTTGAAAAGGGAATATATTTCCATGGCCGTGCTTTTATAAAAGATGTCGGCTTCATAAGGTGATGCTGAGCGGGCTTAAATTAAGAGAATGTAATTTAATTTCCAGCAGTAGCGTTTTTATGAGGCACTGGCCTTTCACAATATGTTATTAAGAATACTGCTTGCAGACAAAAGGCAATTGCTATACCAAGTTGCTACCAAAGTTTGCTTGGCAATTAAAACATGTAGGCTATAGTTGCTGGGTTGTTTTCTTTCTTTTTTAATAGATTTGCTATGCTTTAAGGTAAACAAACAAAAATAGTTGTCACATGATGCCTATCCCAGTATTAACTATCTGCTACTGTTAACTATATTGAAGCAAGTGGCCTACGTTGTTTTTTCCCCTGCACTAAGTACCTGTTGCCAAATACTGATACCTCATAAGGTAATCATTGAATAAACTCTCACCGCTGAATTTTCAGTGACAATCTTTAAGATTATCAGAACAAAAGAAGGGAAAAACTGGCAAAGAATTGCTGTATTCTAGGAAGTTAATAATGTCCCAGCAAGCTCGCTTCTATCTACAGCAGAAAAATAGAAGCAAATGGAAAAAATAGCCAATGGCATCCTGGGCTGCATAGGGAAGAGTGTGGCCAGTAGGTCAAGGGAGGTCATTCTCCCCCTCTACTCTGCATTGGTGAGGCCACAACTGGGATACTGTGTCCAGTTCTGGGCTCCCCAGTTTAAGAGAGACAGGGAACTACTGGAGAGAGTCCAGCGTAGGGCAACAAAGATGATTGAGGGATTGGAGCATCTCCCTTATAAGGAAAGGCTGAGAGAGCTGGGACTCTTTAGCCTGGAAAAGAGAAGGCTGAGGGGAGACCTTGTCATTGCTTATAAGTATCTAAAGGGTGGGCTGAAGGAGGATGGAGCCAGACTCTTTTCAGCAGTTCCCAGTGACAGGATGAGGGGCAACCGGCACAAGTTGGAACATAAGAAGTTCCATTCAAACACTGGAAAAAACTTCTTTACGGTTAGGGTGACGGAGCACTGAACAGGCTGCCCAGGGATGTCGTGGAGTCCCCTTCTCTGGAGATTTTCAAGACCCACCTGGATGCAGTCCTGAGTAATGTGGTCTAGGCAGTCCTGCTTTAGCAGGGGAGTTGGACTAGATGATCTCTAGAGGTCCCTTCCAACTCTGAAAATTCTGTGATTCCATGAAATGAAATTATACTTTTTAATCTCCATCTCTGTAAGTGAGATGCTTGCAGTCTGTAGAGAGCTGTTCGGACCCTGGAGTACAGAATTTCTGATTCTGTTTTTTTCATGATGTTGCAGGTTTGAGAATCCCTACGCTGTGACTTGAAAGCACAGAAGGAAAAAAAAAACAACTAAGGCAGCAGTCCCAGGCTGTTGTTGGTTATTTTGTTCTTTTCTTTAACAATCAGTGCAAATTTTGTAGGGAAGCTTAACACAGATCCTCCTCCCACCAAAAAAACACACGGGATTCAGCATGTATTTTGTCCTGAAGGGTTGTGTAGCTGCACCTCACTCCAGGATTAGAGTAACTGTTGTGGGGAAATGAAAGCTGGAAAAAGGTAGGAGTCGGCAGCTTGTGAGAGAAACCTCCCCATGTGTTAGGCTCCCACAAAAGCTGGGTGCAGCAGCGCTTGAGGGTCAAGTCTGAATGGGTTGAAAATGAATTTCTGAAGCTCCGTATACTCCATAGTGTGCTGCAGTGCTGTCTGTTACCTAGATTAGAAAGCAAGAGAAAAGGCGGTTTGTTCTTGTCTATTTTGCCCCCTTTCCCTGTGAAACAGAAAGCTAGAGCCACCCTTTGAAAATCTTCCTATATGCCTGGGAATTGCTTTTCTATCTGTCGTTAGAGAAGTGGTACATAGAAAGATTTGCGTATGGTACAGACTGTTCAAGACCGAGTCTAGAACCTGCTGTTTTATGACTTTCTTCTGTTCTGCTCTTCGAATTTCTCAAAGCTCATAATATCCGAGTCTGTGTCTGTGGATTCTATCCTGCAGAATAGAAATTATGCTGCTTGCTTTCCATTTAGTAAATTCTGATTCTTGTATTCTGAGAGAAAGTTGCGTTACATGTCTTCAAGGTAACTGTTTAGTCATTTCTGTATTTCTAGAAAGTAAATCCTATATTCAGAATCTAATTTACTATGCAATGTTCTTTAATAGACCATTATGTCTCTATAGAATAGAAGTACTATCGTAAAATATTTTCTAACTAAAAATGAATCCATTTAGTGATTATTTTTTTTCAAAGACGAGTCCAAGTCACTTTGATTTAGAAAGAAAGCAAATACATTAAGTGACAAGTTGCCTGTGAAAAATGATATGTCAAAACAGTGTTTAGTTAACTTGTACATATATTGGCTTGGGAGCCCAGCATACATTTTTCACGTTAACATTATACTGTAATGGTTTAATGTACCATAACAGTTAAAATTAGCACATTAGTAGGGTTCTTTCTTCTGCAACAGCTTATCATGATATTACAGAGCACCACACTGCATGACTTGCTTGCACACATTTATTAAGGTGCTATAGGAAAGTCATACCATTAAAACCTGAATAGCCTTGAAAACTAAGAAATGAAGTAGCTAGGGATTGGTTTAAAATTTCAGTGAAACCAAGTTAATGAACTTGTGTTGATATGTACAGTCATGCTTGTCTTCTGCCCCATTCATATACAGTGGCGGTGGGACCTCTCATAATATCTGAGGCAAATTACTTCTTGTTACAGCCAAAAATGATGGAAAAGGAAATTGTATCTCAGGGGATTATTCTATTCCATTTTGATTCTGATTTCTTGTCTGCCCGCGTTACCAAGCTATCTTTGTGTACTTTGAGAGCGTACTGGGAAATGAGCACATCTTGGGTGGTTTGTTTTCTTTCTTTTCCCATCCACAAAGTGTGACCAGTTGCATTGCGGCTAAAATACGTGTGATCAGGTACTTGTTGCCGTACGTTTGTTTAAAGAAGCACAGATTGGGAGTGTTTGAAGAGTGAAGATCTCGATCAGTTTTATGATAGTCCCGTGCAACATGGCATGTCTCGGCAGCAGTCTCTTTGCTGTTGGCTATATGTTCCTGATACAAACTAGCATAAGGGTAGCGTTACAAGCTAGAATCTGATTATGGTCGTTTCCACTATATCCTCACTTTTCCTCGAAAAGGAACTGTGTGGAGGGGGAAAGTAAAGCTCTGCCACTTTTACTTGGGTTAATTAGTAGTCTGCCACAGATTATCCCAATATAATGAAAAAAAATAATTGCAAAGTCCTATTGCCAGTGTGAAAATGAGATTGGTTTCACAGGTTGACAGGGCACATGAAAGAACTAATCCCCCCAAAAGTCAAGACAGATATCTTCTTGTGTTGTATACAGGGAAAGACTGTAGAGTCTTTTTGCTATTCTACATATGTAGTTGTCCATTGGTCTTCAAAGTTGCTTGATTTATAAATGGATATTTAATCTTCTTCCTACCTAGTGTTGTTATAATGGGAAATAAGGTTTGTGTACAGTTTTGCCTTGCCCACCTTTAAACGTTCCAGTTTTGGGCCCACATCTTCTGAGAGCAGTTGTGAAAAAGCAAATGAAACCTGATGGCACTGTGGGGAATTTGAGCTGAGCAAGGATTTGAATAATATGAAAATAATCTATATGCAAGAGTCTTATACAATTTTCATATTCATAAGAAAATTGTTTTGGACATGTTCAGAATTTTAAACTAGGCTAGGTTTTCAACACCTAGGTAGGCACATTGATTCCACTTGTTAAGAGAAATTTCACACTAAATAAGAATACTTTCTTCCATGTTTTGCGTAGCTGATCTCATGTCAATATGAGCACGTTCATTTGATCTCCATTAAACTGAAATACTTTCTTAAGCTTAACACTATGGGAGTTTCTGTCTGGGGTTTTTCCCTTCCCCACCTCCCCCCAATCTGGTTTGAGGCCGAAAGAGACAAAAACATGTTCCGCTTATAACTTCTTTTCCTCAAGTTACTGGGAACATTGGCTGTTTGTTCTGACTTGTAGAAATGCAATCAGCGACAAGAAAAAACTGCCAAAGGGATGTTCTCAGAAAATTAGCTCTATTAAAAGTTCAGCTGGAAATGAGTGCAGTGTCCAAGCCTTTTATATTTGATTAATGAATAAAACTTCTAAATAATAAATGCCATAAAATAATAAGAAACCATCATTTGCATAAAGAACGGGAAAAAATGAGCAAACTGAGTAGCAATTAGGAATTTATGTTCACGCTATGTTACTCAGCTTTGCCTGATTGGTTTCTTTGTCAAGAATGTCCCATTTACCGGTTTGGGCCGCTCTTAATGGGGCATCCTTTTTATGTGTGCTAAACGGAGAACAGCAGTGGCAGCACGTAAATAGTGTGTTCTTCCCTTTTGGATATGTATAACAGATTAAGTTGGCTTTGTGCAGTGTGAACAGGTCTCTACTACTGAGAATATGAATAATGTTAGTTTCTATAATTGCTAACATCTGGCTTTCCATAAATCTGTTAAATTACATAGAAACAGAATTAGATTTCTGTGTCATAAGTAAAGCAATTACATGGAACTCTGTAGGCAATATGGCTTTATATTCATCTGTGAAATCCTTTTAGTTTTGAACTGTGAAAACTACCCTTCTAATCTGCACTGTGATCCTGCCACAGCCTGTACGTATGCTGTTCAAGGAGCCCTTGATATGGTGGGGAAGAGAATACTGACGATGCTTGGTGAAATCACCAAAGACAAAGTGAATGCTTCATTTGTACCTTTGTCTTCAACATCAAATACAGGTCCAAGTCTATTGAAAGGAAAATGGGATGTTTTTAAGAATAATTTAAGTCTTACAGTAGCTGTTTGGATAGAATTCATTTCATACCAGCTCATTCATAGCTCTCTTCGTGTCAGTCTTCCTCCTCTGGATAGAATTCATTTCATACCAGTTCATTCATAGCTCTCTTCGGTGTCAGTCTTCCTCCGTTTTTACCTCCTGTGATACTCTGGCACTTGTTAAACAATGAGCTACAAGTTTTAATTTCTCTTAGCGGAGCATCTTTTACACCACTGAGAGTGGACCTTTCAAGTACTCAGTAGTGCTAAGCTGTGCATTAGAGCCACAATGTTCTTTTTTGGCAATTAGAACTCTCCAGGCAGTAAAATACACCATTTTTAGGGAAGTCTGAGCGATAAGCAATTGAATCATGCTATCAGGCCAGCGGGAACATCTCCGACAAAGGACTGGCCCACAGGTTAGCCCCCGGAGTGAAGTCCTTGTGCCAGCGTAATTGTCTCCAGCTTCCCTTTGGGTCTCTAAGCAGAAAGAGGAACAACCGTTTTCTGGCGGCTCAAGGTGTGGTGGTTGATTTTGGCTTGGGTGTGCAGGTTGATTTTGCATTTGGTCAAATCCAAGGGAGTGCCACATTTCCACTTGTTCCTGGACCATTTATGAATTGAAATTAGGAATTTCACTAACCAGGTCAGAGGGAATTTAGTGATTTGATTGTTGTAGAGAGTTTCCTTCAGCAGACTGAGAGAATTGTTAATGTCTTTATAAGATCTGGCTTTCTGAGGAGATGATTCGCAAACCCATGGCACACGTCCAAAAATTAGGGCAACTGGCCCTCACACCCCACCTAGACTTTAGGTAATTTTTCTTTGTAAATTCTGTTGAATTTTTAAATTAGTTGTTTTAGTGAGGAATTAAAAGTACTCTTGGGTAATATTGAACAGTTATAAAATTCATGCTAGCAATAAGGTCATTTTAAATGGTAAGCGTGAGGGTTCTTCCTTGTAATTTCAGAATTCATGTAATAATATTCTGGAATTTTCATGATAGAAACCATCACGTACTTCTAAAGGATTTTCTTCTTCAGCCTTCCTCCCACTCTTTCTTACAGTTTTCATTGTTCAAGTTGGAACAAAAGAGGCCCACCAGTTTACTGGTATTTTATCCTGGCAAACTGTCAATCTGTTGTTTAAGAAAAGTCCAGTTATTTTCTGAAAGAAGCACCTGTTTTTAACAATATGCTTAAAAATCTCATGGCTTTTGCTGCAAGAAAAAGAATGCTGCATTAACTCCCTGAATAAATTCATATCGCATAATTATATTTTACCCTCCGAAAGCAATTTTAATGGGATACTGTAATTCACTTTTCTCTAGTGTATAATGATTTTCTTTTGTTACTTATTTCTTTGTGTCATTGCTAAATCATACTTTTCCTGCATAGCTTTGTTCTAAGATTTTTTTTCCTGTACGAGGTGCCTCTGATTTCTTTCTTTATTTCCTTTTCTTTTTTTCTTTTTTTTTTCCAATTCACTTATACCTTCCAGCAATGGAAAAAGGATGCAATTGTCTACTTTTAGTATGGCAAATGTTGCTCGTGCTAGGAACTTGTGAAGAATAGCGTGGTGTAAAATCCAGAACAGAGAGTGGTCTAATTGATAGAAAGTCATTCTGATTCTTCACTAGTTTCCAGTCCCTGGGAAGTCATTATACACCCTTGGCTGAAGGTTCACGTTCATCATTGATATACACTTAGACTAGATATATATCAGTCTCAGCATTTACAATTAAGCCTGCTGGAAATAGTTTAAGAATTCTGGGTGGAATCAAAAGAAACACTGAAGAATAACCTAAAAAAATCAGTGTTTAATGTCTAGCAAGTAAATATGAAAGACATCAGAAAGAAGGCACCCTCTCCAAGGCAGATGAGCGATAATTACTTAATAGAGAAATAAAATTTGCCCTGTGAAAAAAAATGTCCAAGCATTATAAATCTGCTGTTTTGCAGATATCGATGAGTGTGCCTTAAAGACCCACACCTGTTGGAATGATTCAGCCTGTGTGAACCTGGCAGGAGGGTTTGATTGCCTTTGTCCGTCTGGACCATCTTGCACTGGAGACTGTCCCCATGAAGGCGGCTTCAAGCGGAACGGGCAGGTGTGGACCCTGAGGGAGGACAGATGCTCCGTTTGCTCCTGCAAGGTGAGATCCAGCTGGTCTGGGTTTCAGGAGTCCTTTAATTCTCTGGGCTCACGTCAGAAACCCAATATTGTGGTGCCACTGGCGTTGGCAAAAATACAAGCCTAAGCCCCAGGCGCTGAGGCAAAAGGTAAGCTCTGTTGTGGGCACTGAAGCTGTGATGAGGAAATTCTTCTGGGAAGTCATCCTTTTTCTTATTTTGCACAACAACAGACACAGCTGAATAATGGCTAACCCTACTGAGCTTCTACCATGTTACCCAGTGGGCCAGAGCCACTCGGAGCGTGCCTTGATGAGGGTCTTGTGTTACCCTATAACGGAATGTGTGGGCGATCAACTCGCTTACTGGAAATATTGAAAACTGTTCTTAATTTCTCTTTTACGTGAACATGCATCTCTCAGGACAAGTCCTGTGGTCAACCATCTTCCTGTTGGTGGTGTTTACCTTTACTTGGAATACACCTGAATTAACTGGGTGAGAAGGAAGGCCTGAGCAAGAGTCAAAGGTTAGAGGACCTAGCAGCAGGCACTTAATTTCCTCAAGTGAAGAAGGGTGAAGGCCAGGTTTCTCCTCCCCGTGCCAGCATGACTGTGTTTGGAGCTCTCCCACATGAGTGGTGCAGCGTGCTCTCCACCTTTGGAGAAGCCAGGCATAGTATAAGTAGATCTACTGTAAAATTAACACTTAGATCAGTTTTTTGGGGTATTCCCCCCCCCCTCCGGAAATTATGAGTTCTTTTCTCAGTATGGTAACCAAGTTAAAAGAATGTTTGACTCTGCTTTCTTTATTTTCACTAGTTAAAAGAGGACAGCTGTCACTAAAATTAGAATAATTTTAGAAATGCACCAATCTGAGAAATGCTTGGTCTTTTATGGCCACTTTGACCTGATGTGTTTATTGCACTGGGAAAACTGTCCTTAGACACAGCAGAACACTCTGGGCCCTTGCATAAGTAAAGTGTAAGTAAAATGAGATTTTGGCCACTGTGAAAAGCTGAACATAGAGTATGAGAAATGGCCTATCAATCCCTGTGTCTCAACACTTCTGAGCCAGAGAAGCATTAGAGGGGTTAGGGGGGGACAAGGGGAAAGAGTTGTTTTGAAGATGTAAGAAGCTGAAAGCCTTGTCGTTTCTGTTTTGCATTAGTATAGAAAAGGGAAAATCAAGACTTCAGAGTGAATAGAACCCACAAAGTACACTGCTGTTTTGGGCTCAAAAGGGAATATGTTCTTGTTAGGTGCTATATTTTTTTTACTTCAAGTAGCCTCAAGCTCCCTAAAACTCCTCCCTTCAGAAGCTGAAGTGTACAACTCCACTGAATATATATCAAGCTTTTATTGTAATCTTGGGGAACTGGCTGGCTTATGAAAGGATTTCCAGTCAATAGAATAAACAGTTTAATATATGTGAAGACATCTGGTCTGCCTTTGCAGAATTACAACTAGTAGTATTCCCATTATAGATTGTTTGTGATTTGTTTCATTTGCCATTTCTCATTGCACTTATTTCTCACATTGAATGTTCTTATTAGTATATGAAAATATACAAAATGATTAACTAGTACGTAGATATTTTAAACTAAGCCTGGCAGTGTTTGTTGGTATGACTCTTCCTTTATATCTTCTTCACTTTCCAATTTTTTCCTCTGGGAATTGACATTTGCATTTAATTTCACTCCAGTAGCTGCTTTGTTTCAAGAGCCAAATTCTTGTATCTAGAACAGAGAAAACAAGGAGAGCTCCTCCTCTATCATATCCCAGGCAGGGTGTAAAATCTTTCCTCAGTGTTTATTGAAATATTGAAAAGTATTTTATAAATTGTGATAGCTTCCGATACACCAGACTACTTCTCAAACCTGCTGCCGGGCTCTATCCTTTTCACGTGGTTGCACAGGGACTTGGCACTGCTTGACCTTTTTGCAGGCTGCTCAGTTTTCAGTGAGTAAAAGGGCAGAGTGGAACTAAATCATTCCTTATACTCCTCACTCGAACTTTGAAATGATCCTACTCGCTTGTTTTATCTAGGAGACAAACCAACATTTCAGATTTAAAATAATATGTTTGCTTTTGGCTTTTGTTTTGTTATGGTTATTTTAGGAAAGGTTCAGATGGATATATTTTGCACAGTGGCTGAAACACATAGATCCCATCTTGAAAATATCTTAAGTTAAAATCTGGTGCGAAGGGAATTAAATACCTTACTTAACCTTAAGTAATGAATTTCAAAGTTATTTCTGGAGAAGGATACTATGGAATATGAGATATTATATTACTTCAGTTATGTGATGAGGCAAAGTTTTATTATTGAAGCACAGGGGGTTATTTCAGTGTTTCATCAGACCCAGTCTCTTCAAACCACCCTCATTCATCTGAGTAAATACGAAGTTTACAAAAAAATATTCTCAAACCTATAAATTAATAGAGTACCTTAAGTATATTTGATGGGTCTTCTACAGGCATCTTCCTCAACTCTTGTGGATTTAATACACAAGACTGGTAGAAATTTGATGGGGCGTGGGGAGCTGTTTCTCTCTCCCATGAAAAAACTAAGCCTGGCTGTACAGTCCGGCTATATCTAGGCTTTTGAGACTGTCCTCTAATTAAGACAACCCTCCATTCCCTGTATGAAAAAAGCCTGGGGGATAAGCAGAGCACTGGGAACAGAGGGATATGCCAAGGTAAAACTTGTTCCTGATGGTGAGAACGGTTTGGTGGTTTGGTTTCTGCAGGGTCTGATTTTTGTCAAAATTGGCTCTGGGGCTGTGTGGAAACTCGAGTCACCCTTTGCAGCGATTCCCTTGCGTGTCAGTTTTTTCCTTTGGTAAGAACAATTTTGTGTTCATACCACTGATGCTTATGAAGCATGGAGAACTGATTCAGTGAGGAAGGCGAGGAGGAAGAGGTACTAATAAGATGCTATATGTTATTACCCACTGAAAGAAAATAAGTTGCTCTCTCTATATTTCTCAGTTTTCTATATATTTCCCAGTGCTACTATAGAGCTGCAAAGATGCAAGCGAGATGTTGCAGCTTAAGAGGCTTTGTGTCACTGCAGTGTAGGGATAAAAATGTTTTTTTGAAAGGCCTGGAACTAATGAGGTTGTAGATAAAACTCAAATGCTTAAAGAATAGAGAGTGGCAGTGTATTATGATTGCCAAAAGGTCTCTGGCAAAATCATCAGGCTTTGTCAGTGTTCTAAAATACAGAGAGTAAAGGCAACGTCAAAGGTTAGCTGCTCCCCAGAGGTAACGGCACGGGAGCTCAGAGAAGCACAAAACTACCGGCACTGTCACCAGCTGAAAGGGAAATTTGAAAACTAATCTGTAAGCTTGGAAACGGAATTGGATTAGCCGTTATTAATCAGCACGCCGTTATGGAGAGGAGAGAGACTGCCATTGTCGAGGGCGCTGGGTCGCCCGGACGCCTGGCGCAACCCCCCGTGCGCCTGGCAGAGCTTTCGTGCAGAGCTGCCGCTTGGTGTCTGCCCTCAGGGAGGGGTGGAAGATGGTTGTGCTTTCCCACCGGCAAGAACGGAGATTTAGTCGGAACTCTCCATCAGGGAAGGCTTTCGGCTTTCTTCTTTTGCCACTTGCTGAAAGGGGAGGATAACTTCTTCCTCTCTTTTTTTTTTGCGGAAAGGGTTTATTCCCAGCAGTGCATCTGGGCCTGGCCAGAGCTGTGGCTGAGGAAATGGACCACTGCCAGTCTTCCTTACCTTATGGTTTATTCAGACTGCTGAGTAGAGAAATAAAGCCTGTTTATTCCTTCTTCCACAGCTAAAGCAGCAAACTAGCCACAAGTAGAGGATCCTTGGTTACCTCGATACAGGACTGAATAAAAACTGTAGGGCAATCTCAGTCCTGTGCCCTGTGGTTGGCAAAACCAGTTGAGGTCCATGTTTAACCTAGTGTGTTTTCAACATTTCCATACTTCTGTGTTCTCTTCAGCTTTTCTTGTGAGGCATAAGAGATCCTTTTCATTATTCTTACAGCAGAAAGTAATATTCTAATCAATTCAAAACTACGATGAAATGCGGCAGTGACACTGACCGACGTGGGTGTTCTGATTCCCTGATGCTGGTTTTGTACCTGTTGCATTGTGGCCGAGACTGGCTTTGCTTAAAAACACGAACCAAACACAGATTCCTACATGAAAATGTAAACAAAAGAACCTCCCAGGCTACATGCTGTGGTTATGGCTATTGTGTCTGCCTGTGGGAAAGACATCCTGTAGCTCTTTTTAGCAATCACTTTTTAAAAGCATCAAGAAGAAATGAATTCCCTTGCTTTGATAGGTATCCCTTTATTTGGTGGCAATGAAAAAAACTTCCCCTTCATGCATCAGATACAGGTTTATAGACTCAGATCAAGGTTCTGATGAGAATATGGAAAAACTGCAGTGAAATGAATGGAGTTGTTTTAGGAATTGTACAGTTGTGATCCAGAATATAGCTTTGTTCCTCTCACAGCTCTATCTTCAAATTGGCCGTAGGGGATGCTTTTCTTGAATAAGGACTAAGCCAATAACTAGCATTGAATGCAAAATAAGTTCATGTCAAAACTTTTCAATAATCTCATTGTTACCTGTGATTTCAGTTCCTAGTCTACATGTGGCATATCAGTATGTTGGCTCACCTACAGCAAGGGGTATAATTTCAAACACCATAAGCCATCCAATTTTCATAACTAGAATTAGAATCAGTTTGTTTTTCTGTGATGCAAATATAATACGTCCTTTCATCTTTACATGCAGAAGCAATTCTTCTGTTTATCTCAAACAGTTCTATTTAATGGTCTTTAACAAAATGGGGCATCCGATACTGTAAGCAAATATTTAGCAAAATCATGTTTTGGAGAGCCTGTGGAATACAGTCCCTCTTTAATACATGAACTGAATTATGATGTGTGATGATAAGTCCATATAGCTATAAGCTGGTATACTGTAGGTCCAGATGTGGAACAGAACCAGTGATGAATTCCAAGTTAAGACTGATTAGCGCTACTGTGATTTTGCTATATTGTGCTCTATGAAGTTAAAGGGACCACCTTCATAACTTCAATGAACAAACTAATGTTTCTGAATAAAAACCTGAAGTTTTTGAATACTGGTGTTGAATAACTTCAACAAAAGTACTTAGTTATTTTCTTCACAGTGATACATTCAGTCAAAATAGTGCTACGCAAATATTATATGTATTAAAGTGGCGACTGCTTGAAGAGTTTGTTAATGTAACCAATGAGATTTGAAATTGCTTCACTCTATTTCTTCTGAATACTGATTTCTTTCAAATTTAATTAGCTGGAGACAGGAAAACAGTATTCTCAGATTCAGACAGTATTAGATCCATGCACTGATAGAAATCGGGGCATACTGGTATTTGAGGTATTACAACTGGCAGTATCCAGTCCTTGTTGGCGGTGACGTCCGATACATTAAGAACTTATTATTTCCTGATATGCCAAACACATGCCCTTTGAGAGGGAGATATACATATATATATATATATCTTCCCTGTGACCTTATCTGGGTTGCTGTCTGGCAGTTTGTGGTTGATGTCAGTGCCATGTGTCCTCGCAGGATGGGAGGATTTTCTGCCGAAGGACAGCCTGTGACTGCGAGAACCCCAGCGCTGATCTCTTCTGCTGCCCGGAGTGTGACACCCGTGTCACCAGCCAGTGCCTCGACCAGACTGGGCACAAGCTCTACCGCAGTGGGGACAACTGGACCTACAGCTGTCAGCAGTGCCGTTGCCTGGTACAGTTAAACCGTTTCGGAAGGGAGCAAGAATAATAATAAAGGTTATGATTTTTAGCAAAGCATACCCGGAAGCAGGCTCTTGGCTCTCTCTTCTCCTGCGTTTCAGGCTGGGAATGATGATAAAGCACTTACAGAGCACCAGAGAACTGAAAGCTACACATCAGTTTTCCTCTTACTGCTGAATAAGTAGGTGTAATGAACAAAATGAAAAGCTTGACAAAAGCTTGGAAACCATGACACTGTATTAACTTTAGCATCAGTCTACGTTTGAGAACTTTTATAAGGTAGTCTGCTCTTTAAGTGACTTTTTAATTATTTTTTTTTTCACATGCGATGGATTTGATAGGAGGCGTTTCAGCTTTTAATTATGTCAGCTGGTTGTACCAGTCTTACCAAAACGGACAATGCAATTCTGTGTTTTCATTCAGCAAGTGTTGGGAAAATGGAATGCCAGTGCCACATGGTGAATTAGCAAAAATTAACCAAAGAAAGAAGGATAAAGAAAACTGAAATTACTAGACAAACATGCAAAATAAAGAACATTTATTTTCTCATTAGGCACTCTAGATTATTTCCCTAAAGCTTTAAGTTTTGCACAGATATACTAATTAGTGCAGCAATGAACTTCATTAAAATTATCAGTTTTCCATTTATAGCTGTCTGCATAACATAGTCTTTATATATGATATTAATCAAGAGGTGTCTGAGCATCAGGAAACAAATTACATTCAAAGCTCAGTTACTGTTAAGAGATAATTATCCATAAAGTACAGCAGTAAGTATTGTATTTTGTATTCTCCCAAGATTTTTTTTTTAATGTTCGCAAAAGAACAGCAAGAAACATTTGCAGCCAGCAGCAATGGCAAAGATTAGATGTCACATGTTTTACAAGGGGTACTGAGTTTGTGGCTAGCAGTTCCTTGCCTAATTTTATCATTGGGTTAACATACAGAGCTAAAAGACAGTGATGCCCTAAATCGGTGCTACATGTAAGGTTCTGTGCGGTGGGTGATGTTATCAACAGCTGAAGTGCTTACAGAGTAGCATCATGCAAGTTACTGGAGCCCTTCGCTGGTTAAGTTTAGAGACACCCAGCAATACTCTGCAGAAACGACCTGATGAGTCTCTCTTCTCCATGTTTCTATCTACTAAACTGCTCCTTTTACAAAACTAAATAATAGAATAAAATGACTCAGTGGAACATAACTGATATTGCTCTAACAATTCCTTTAGGAGTTGACAGTAAAATCAATTTTGGCCATGGCTAGTTAGATCAATGTTCAGTGCGTCTCGAACAGACCAGCCTACATCTATCTGCAGTGTTAATTTTCTATTTAAACAGTTGCTGTGATCCTGCAGAGATGTTTATGTGACCAAGCGAAGAAAGAAAACATGAGTCTGCAAGGCAATAGCTGCAAAAATTATAGTTTATGGAAAATATTGGAACCCAGTGTTTAATGCTGCCTTTGAAAACCCCAAAGAACTCCAGTTCCCCTGCTACGATGGTGACAGTGTTGTTGTTTAGTCGAGAAATGGCCAAATGATAGTCTGCTACATTTAGGAAGTTTCAGCTCACTATTCAAACATGCATTTATATGATCAACCAAACAGAGAGCTGATCCATTAAGTTTAATTCAATTTTGGCAAAATAAAACCTTTCCATTCCACAGGGTGCAAAGATCCGTGGTAGCTAATAAATGGCAACAAATTCAATGAGCTTTGCTTCAATTTTTACAGGAGGGAGAGGTGGATTGTTGGCCTCTCCTGTGCCCAAATCTAAACTGCGAGTACACAGCCATCTCAGAAGGAGAGTGCTGTCCCCACTGTGTCAGCGACCCCTGTCTGGCTGACAACATCACCTACGACATCAGGAAAACCTGTCTAGATGGCTATGGAATCACAAGACTTAGCGGCGCTGTATGGACAATGGTGGGATCTCCTTGTACAACCTGCAAATGCAAGGTACGATGGGCAGGGTAGAACGGTAATGGAAATGTACGTTGCTGCTTAAAACCAGGGTCGCTTTCTGCCCTTGGAAGCTCACATTCAGATCTCAGGGAAGAGAATGAGACCCGAGGGCAGAAGCCTACAGAAAACCCACGCCTTTTGTGTTTTGCAGGGTGGAAGCAAAACGATTCTGTTCTTGTTGAAAAATGTTGAGCGCAGATATGTAATATCCTAGTGCAACTTTCAGACGTTCAGTTGGAGAGCCCTTCAGGCATTCTCAGTATGAATCTAAGCTAATATTTTAATAATTGCCTGATGTGAATGTTCATGAAAATGTGTTTTACAGAGCTGCTAAAGCAGAGGCAAAAACACTAATCAAAGTTTCATCAGCAAGTACACAAGTAGAAACGCATTGCGGCCCAAGATGCCAGAGATGAAGGCACTCCCACAACACAAGTGGGAAGGGAACGTCACAGTTTCTGTTCCCTGATCTCATCAAGATGTATTTAATCCAATGGCTGTAATGCAGAAGTGCGGGCTGTCTCCCTTGCTTCATGCAGTGATGACCCCAGTGCGCTAATATCAGAATTATGGAAATGTTGTTTTGGGTTATATCAAATGGTCTTCTGTTCACTGTGGGAAACCAAGCTGTTGCTCCAGGGCTTTAAATTATTGAAGGTAGCTCTTCTGCCATTCTTCAGAGTTTTTCCTATTGGTTTGTGTTGGATTTAAAAAAAGGAAAAAAAAATGCTCATTTGGGGTTTTGGTGGTTGCTGTAGTTATTTATTATATAAGATAGTTCTGTAAATGACTGGATACTGCAGAAAGATATTTAACAATGGCTTAAACTCCAAAGCCATGTGGGTTCCGCCCCCCCCCCCCCCCNATCTGCTTATTTCAGACAAACAGAAAGCTTCCCTGCACGGATCACATCAAAACTCTCTCCATGAACTTTCTTGCATGCGAGAAAAATCCAATCATCTCTGTTGCCGTTGCTGTGGTGTATTTTATTATGGGGACCACTGTGTCTTTCACATCCAGGTTTCTAGTTCATGTGTAGTTCAGGCCAGTTCAGTGCTATTTGGCAAAGTCAGCCCCCTCAAAAAGCCACCACAGTTGGGACTGATGAGGACACTTTGGGATGATGGCTTAAGCAGATTTTTGTATGCGGTAGATGTGTCAGAGATGCATCGGTCTCTGCATTCCACCAACCCCTTTGCTCTTTCTAACTTCTTCTGCGGAGGTGACTGACACCTGCTTGTTTGTCTGTGCAGAACGGGAACGTCTGCTGCTCGGTGGATTTAGAGTGTCTCAACAATAACTGACGTAGTCAGACTGGACTGTGCCGAGGGAGGAAAACCGATGAAGTTAACACCTGAAATGAAAGTCATATGCGTTGGCGTTTTATACAACAGACAATTACCAAAGTCTCCGCACGAGGAAGATGTTTGGGAGTTGCCTTTGGGACCTATCACTATGCTCATCCTTGCTAGCCTTGTCTGGGTGACTTACAGTACAGCGCATATAAGTCAATGGTTGTTAAAAGTTTTCAGTGTTGTAAATTACACACCTTTCCTGTCGAGACATTTGCAAATACGTTTAAATTATTTCATGGGTAAACTAATGCTGTATTTTTGTTTTAATTTGTGTATTGACAACATGATAGAATTCAGCTCTTCTTACTTTGGATCTAGATTTTACAGATAAGACAGCCTGTTGTGATTTTGTCTCATGATATCACATACTTAGTTCCAGTTCCAAGGTCCCTGTCAGATGTATTTATGAAAATATGTATGTATGTACAGTCAAATTGCATAGTACTTATATTTCACAGCTGTCCAACATTTTAAAGCATTCAAAGGTATATTTGATTGGGCAGAATGGAAGTGATCAAAGTAAGTCTGTCTTAAAAATTTATAAAATTAAATGCCATGAACTTAATGAAATGGCAAAGAAAGCACTTTCTTCTCCAAAAATGCGGAGCAGCAGCAAGACTCCCATAGTGGGAAATGGAACTAAAACCACATTCTACCACCAATTCAACACATATTCAGGAAAGAACCACCAGTCATTATCAGTATTCTGTCTTGCAAGAGAAACTGCAAATGCTGGAAAAGCAGATAATCCCTCTGGGTTGTGCAGTGAGAAAACAGTCAGAGAGCCTTAAGATGATATAATTTAAATTGACTAGGTTAGAATTTGGTTTCGATTGTAACATCGTTGATGAGTTCAGAATTTTTCCTTTTCTGTATTTACAGTAATAATGAAGTCTGCCATTCTCAGTTACTGCTACCAAAATGACAAAGTGCGGAAGCACCTGTACCAGTGACATGCGGGACAGGAGACCGTAACACTTGGTAACTTTCATTACCCGATTAACAGCTCAGAAATGGATTTTCTCTTTTCATATGTTACGACATTCAAAAATATTTAGTTTTAAATTTACCACGCACACCGTGTTGTTTAGTACCTAAGTTTAGACAGAAACGCAAATTAAAACTCTTAGCCGTATATCAAGGTTAGAGTTTAGATTCTCTTCAGCTAATGTCTATTTTTTTCACGAGGCTAGAAAGTTTGTGGCATTCGAACAAGAATATATTTCTATGGCGATGGCATCTACAGCTTAAATGTCACCTTTTTAATGTGCTGTTGTGTTTTGTTCTGCTCATTTGTGTAGTGTTTTTTGCCTTTTGTTTATTTAAACACAGTATATGGAAAAGAATACAGAAATAAGTATAGTGGCTACAGTTTGGAAAGTCTACATTTGTGAGTTTTTCATAGGTTCATGCAGAAAATGTGACACTGATGAATAAGAATGAAGTGTGACTATACAGTGAAAAAATTAGTCGTCTTAAATGAAGTATGATTATGTTTCTTATAAGGGGAAAGTGGCAAAAGGATATAAAAATTAATTGCAATCATTGAGACAACCTTATTCCCATTTTTTTAAACAGGATTTGTTTTATCTAACAGGTTTGTGTGCTAAAGTTAAATTTATTTTCTTAAAATGCCCCATCATTTTCAGCTACTGATGTACTGACTATATTTGCATTGCCCTAATGATTGTATAATAAGGGAAACAGTTGTGTTTTATATGATACTCAAAGGATGTTTGTAAATCATAATGTCAGCTCATTTTGTATATCACATTGTAAAACCCAATGGTAATTCAGTTGGATGAGATATCCAGTGGGCTGAGATATAAAGGGGAATGATTTAAAACTTGTGGGCATCTAAATAAACTCCTATGTACAGATTGCTTGCCCTTAGTTTTATTAACAGAGTTTTAAAACACTAATCACTGTCCTTTCCAGGCTTGAACTCGTGCTGTTGCTGAGAGAAGAAAAGAGTTTTTGCCCAGAGGTCAGAGTTACCCAGTAGCATCAGAGTTATAAGAAATACTTGGTTTATACTTGGACAAAATGATATATTCCGGTCTGTCATACACGCCAATTTCTGAAGCTTTGTGAATGGGATTAAAGACAGTGCAGGGTCTGAAAATCATTCTTTTCCCATTTACCTTGTGGCAGTGAAGCCCTTTCCCAGGATGCTTTCTGGAAGCTCCAGTCCTTGGTAGGATCATATTCAAGAGGAGCACAGAAGTTCACATTTTTCCACCGCACAGACCAATTTTCTTCCAGAACTCAAATGCAGATTAATTCAGTAAAACCCTTTCAGAGCATTTTATACAGCGTTATGTGTCATTATCTCCAGAGTGATACAGCTTGAACTGTTTACACAAAGTCAAAATATTGACAGAGACCTGTTTGTTTGTGTTGCATTTTAAGCAGTTACCCTGACTGCGACGAACTTTTCCTTATGAAGCAATTTGATCACTAGTCACATCACATTTACCTTCAGAGCACTCAGAAGCCACAGCCCCAGCTCAAAGAGCACATTGAGGAGGAAAATTTAATTCACTATGTTCCTCTGTGACCAAGGTAAGAACTTTTAAAACCCCTTTCTTGATGAAATTCCCCATTCCCTATAAACCTATGGACTCTACGGTGAAAATGTTGAAAAGAAATATCAAAAAATATTATAATAATTTCTGAAACATCTCCTCTTTGTTTGCGAGATGGACCTTCTCTCTGCCCAGAAGATAAGAACAATAGTATTAACGTGAGGAGGACTACCAATATAACTTCTGTGAAAGGTAACTTTCTGCTAGTTTTAAGGGACGTGGTCAAAACTCTTCCTGTAGCAGTTGGAATTTTGTAGCTGTTTCTACTACTTATCCTGTAAAGGAATAATTTCTCTGCATGTAACACTTCTGGTGACAAAAAATAAATGAGTGAGAAACAGAAAATGAAAATTCCAGCTCTGTTGAAATGTCTTTCCCTCCTCCTTTTGGCAAAAAGCTCAGCCTAGGTACTAACCCAGAGCATTGTAGTGTGTCCTGTGAGGGAAGCAGCTTCGCAGTTCGGCTCCCTCTGTATTTGCAAACTCACCTACTGAGATAAAGCAAGTGCCAGGGGTTCCTTTACAGTGGCTGCTAGAGTCATGGACCACACTGGGCCATGCTAGTCACTGTTAAAGGCTGAAGAAAATCCAAACGATTCCTCACAAATGCTGAATAACATCTGCCCAATTCACAGGAATGGGTGGGAGATTTATTAGTGTCTCTGTGTTGCCTCAGAGACCTAAATAACAACTGTCTTCCCGTAATATATCCTCTCCCAAGAGCTGTCAGTGAGTTTTCAGGTATAGCTGCGTACAACATTTAATTAATAACATCTTTTCAATCAGATTGCAATGACAAACAAAATATCATCTCTTTCTTTCCTGTGGCAGACAATAGTGTTGTACAAAACAAAAGGTAAAGTGTCAGAAGCGATTACACAAATGGTGGAGTAGATTGTAATAGAATTAAATCATAACTCCTACGAGCAATATGAATGTCTCACATCTAATGGTACTTACATAATCATCATTAATGAAGGGATTTTAGAAGGGCCCCATGATACAGTTTGATATAAAATTTTAAGTAAGTGTTGTGATAAGACATAATTGTTTGAGGAACATATTCTGCCATCAGAAATAAGTACCTGCCAACAAGCTACTTTTCCTCCTAAGGCAGATCTTTGGCGCTCGCGGAAATTTAAACTGGTGTAAGGAAGACTCACAGTGGTATAAATTTTAAAAAAAATAATTGAACCTGGGATGTCTGAATGCTTCATATTCAGTTCTTCTCTCTTACTGGCAGAAATCAGCAATAATTCTGTTTCAGCTGGTTATCGACCTCAGAGAGGTGTTAGTGAAGTGCCGGTGTTGCTTGTGATCTGCAAACGTTACTTGCAGGTGCTAACAAGATTATTTCTTGCTACTAGCTGCCAGTGAACAGTCCCGCATACACAGGCTAAGGTATACCTGAGAAGGTTTTTTTTTTTTAATGAAACCATCACCAGGAGAGTCACAACACGTGGGCATATGATGTCAAAAATCACAGCTAGTTAAAAAAACTCATGGGCCTGTCAAAAAAAAAAAAAAAAAANAAAAGGCCCCCAAAACCATGTATGTGTCATTTAAATTCTTTAGTGCTACTTCAGCTGTGCACTGTGAGGGATGCACTGAATTCTGATGAGTGGATTTCTGGCTGGGAGCCAAATCTTTGCTTCAGCAGTGCCTCACACTTGAATTATTTTTCTTCCTAAATTTGTACATGAGATTGTTTTATTTAAGTGGTTTGATTGGAATCGAGCGGTGTTTGGAAGCAATCCTTACCACGTTCTCTTTGAGATTGAAGTAGCTACAACAGGATCTGGAGCAATTCAGGCTTCTTTCTTGTGTGTTGCCGTGACCCTCACGGAGAGAAACCGCCGTGGGAAAAGGCAGGGAGTTACCTAGCCAGCTCCCCGTGCTTGGGCGCTGCTGTGGTTACAGCCGGTGGTTTTACAGGGTTGGGATAATGCTGACCCTGGATACAGCAACAGATGTACAGACCCTCTGATAGGGGCTTTTTGTTGTCGTTCTCTGTTCTGTACTTTCTTTCGAACGACTAGTCGTGTCATCCATACGCCGTGACATATTTACCTATCCCAAAACTCTTTATTATTGAATGCCTATGTCGTTGTATGTGTACACATGTAGATCTACCAGGCACTTCGGCGAAGAGAGACTTGGAAGTTCTGCAGCGGATCACACCATCACTCGAACACAAAGCAGACACCAGGAGCTTATCGTGAAATTAAACTACAGCTGAAAAATCCTGTTTTCTAATGACGTAGTTGATTGATTGCTGTTTGATTAACTCTAAACCTACTTTTTGTGTCACAAGAATTGCAAATGTATTCGATTTAATCTGGTGCTTCTTTATACTAGTTTTGATGGATTCCATTTCACTTCAGTATTAAATGTGCAGATTTGTTTTCCTACCTGAATATTATGCAAAATTCTCATCCGGGTACCAGAATGTGTGGGCTTTGCTACTGTTGTGCCTCTAGACTCAAAATAAGCATTTCTTTACTCAACGTCTATGAAGATAGAATCAGAGAATTGCTGAAGTGTGTTCAGGAAAGCACTGACTTCAAGGGTAAACTCTTACCTGTAAGATAAGAGTTAAGGAAAACCAAACATGTATTTGAAAAGTACATTTGCAGCTGTGGAGTTGATTTTTCAGCCTCACCACAGGTTTGGCCATTTACTCACATTTGTGTTAAATCATTAGCTGATGAGTTCACTCTTTATCCTCACACATTTATTCTATGATTTGCAGGGTAGAAGGCAACTTTGAGAACTAGGTGACTGCTGCATGAAGTCATCCCGATGAACAGGTTTTCATGCAAAAATAGTCTTTGTTAGAAACTACCACAGAAACGCCACTAGCACTTTCTCAAAATCAGAAGCAAATATCTCGCGTGGTCCTAGGCAATGCGCTTTTGCCGTATTTTTCCTTTTTTTTTTTATACTGGCCCAGCATAGCAAGTCTTTGGGGAGCATTTGGGCCCCTGAGACAAAATGGTGTTTAAGTGCCGCTTTAGCTCTTCTCTTATGCGTGAACTACCACTGCTGTCAAGTGCCGTGGTGGAAGGAGGTAGGTGCTGCGGGAGCGATGAGCTGAGGGTGGCCATGGTGGGACGTGCCGCTGTGGTGGTCGGTGTGCTGGAGGGTCTGGAGGAGGCCCTCATAAAGCTGTTAGCAGCAGTGTGGCAGCAATCACATGTTGTTTCTTCTCAATAGGTGAAGCAGAGCAGTAAGCTTGAGTCTTTCCCCTCTTCCCACCCTCCACCAAAATTGGGAAAAAGTCATTGGGAAGGTGTCTTCTGCTGGTGCCTTGGAAACTTCAGAAATGCCAGGAATGATCTGCTTTTCTTAGTGTGTAGGATGGTTAAGGAGGAGCATCCCAGGACTGGATGGAGGAGGATCCAGGACCGGATGGAAAGAATGAAAGCAATTAAATGCATAACAAAGCAATTCTTACCTCAGTGGGCTAATTAGTGATGTCAACAGGTATTGCTAAATTGTCTTTTGAGTTTGAATTCTACTTAAAACAAAACAAAAAGTGACCGTTCCCTTCTTTACAGTTAATTTCTCACTTTTCTCGAGTCTTTTGCTAATCTCTTAGGCCTTTCCATCACCGCAGTCTTACAATCTGAATAAAGACTGAGCAGGTAACGTGAAAACTAAGCAAAAGAGATATTTGCTTTCGTGCATATAGTGAAAGGAAATTTGGAACCATAACATTTTTTTTTCCCCTTCAAATGTCACTTTTTTAATAGTAGTCGTAGCTATAATTAACATGTAGTCTGGACCTCAGTCTCAAAAAACCTGCTATTATTAAAGCAAGCCAGACCAAATCAGTTCCCTAACTTGCAGGCATAGCACCTTTTTTGGTGTTTTTTTTTTTTGTTTTTTTTTTTTTTTTAACTCTCTCAGGGAGCAAGGGAACTATATCTCTGCTATTTGAAAGAATTACTCCAGGCTGTCCCTGAGCGTGGTCCGTTCCATGTCTTTTGTGGCTGGAGCTCTCAGAACTGCCTCAGCAGTATCTGAAAATGTATTTGGTAAACCAAGAACGTGGCTGTATCTGAAGGCCAGTCGATAGGCCCATAGAAGGGAGGATAGGTAAGTCTGTAATTGATGGCAGTCTCGCATCAAGCCTTAACACGACTTCAGGCATCACCAGAAGGTATTTGGGAACGTGCAGGGTGGTGTAAATCACGAATTTCTGCACTTCCGTAGGCCTGCAAAGTTCAGAGGCATTAAGCTGAAGGTTTTCATTATCTAAGTATTGCTTGGTGTGAAAGTTCAAAGCTATTTCTCTTCCCAAATTAAAGCATTATTGTAAACTATATGGGATTATGGTGTACACATATATATCCTCTACCATTGGGGAAAAAAGAAATTATCCCTGATGACCTTTTCACCTCTGAGTAGCCATCTCATTCTGTGTCACTTCTCAGTGTTTGAGCTATTACTTACAGAACAAGCTCGTCTAGTGTAAGTAATACTATTTCAAGGGAAAATAGATGTATGCCATCTATTTCAGGTGAGTTGATCTGCTACAAGGGTAGCAATGAGTGATGTCAGTCCCACAGGTTCAAAAGTTATACTCCAGCTGTGCTAAAATTAAGGGTTAAGCTTTAGAAAAGTATGTGTTTTGAAAATGCACATTTTTCAGTGATCCGGAAGTCTCGGTGCTGAACTTGCATTATTACTGTTGGTAAGACTCCAGCCTGCCCTGGGCCACAGAGGCCACTGGAAAGGCAGATGCCCAAGTAGCTAAAATGCCTGTAGTGAGGGGATAACCCAGGAGGACAGGCTGACGTCCGACATGTGCCTTGTCCTGTGTGCCTGTGTGGCTGCGGAGAGCCCAGGCTTCAGGGGCGGGCTGAGGTGGGGGGCCCATGAGCCCAGCTGCCCTCCGAGGAAGGCAGGGTTTGGGCAACTTCAGCCCAGTCACTGGTCTAAAAGATTGATGGTTCTGGTCCGGGCCAAGCTCGACGTGCCAAGACTGACTGTGCATCGGAGCCTTCGTTGAAGATAATGGGCTAGAGATATCTAACTCGCTTTATGGGGGCTTGAGAGCTTTTGGGAAGCAGCTGATGCTGGAGGGGGGGTCTGTGTTTGGAAAGGAGTGAAACATGGTGCTTGTGCTGATCTACTTTCCTTTGAGTGTTTTTGCTCTGAATTTATGCCAAAAGGTGACCAACACTTGTGCCTAAGTATAAGCAGAACCCCCCCCACACAACTTAGAGGGAAGACCCTTGCCCCAAACCCCCAGGAAATAAGAAAGCAAGCCTAAGGAGAAACACGGTAAATCTTTGTCACTGAGCAGACAAATACAAAACTGCATTTAGCCATTTTAGTTCATAATGGGAATGCCATAGAGGCAGTGCCAAATTCATGGTACTAGCTTTAATGCAGAAAAACTAGTCATCTAGCACCAGGCCAGCCAGTCATGGTGTGGTCTAACTGTGCGTCGTGGCATATCATAAAAGCGCATGCAGAAACATTTTCAGCTGAGAAAATACACGCTATCCAAAAAGTACCTTTCAACAAGTGCAATCGCAGTGAAATAAATTGATCAGTAAAACAGTAAATTTAAAAATTTGTGATGTGTGCCTGGCCTGTGTGATTATCAGATATTAATTTAAAAAAGATAAATGATTTGTGATAGCTGAAAAATAAGAAGTGTTTAGCAGCTTGAATGAAGCTGCTCGGATAGTTCAGAGGTGGGCAGAAGAATTGCAGAGTAACGTAGTAAAAAAGATCCGGGTTAATGGAATTTTCTGTCTGCATGGGGCGATGTTCAGTAATCGAGGCAAAAGAAATCATTATGTCAAAGCTTGCAAATGGAAGGGAGAGAACCAAAAGGAAAATAAAGCATTATGTCAAAGTGAGCAGTAACTCCAGAATGAGATTTATGCTTTTTTTATTACATGAAAGTACTGCCTATAGCAAAAATCATTGGTTTATTAAGCTCAGGCTAGCACCAGACGTGAAGGAGAGGTAACAGTTCACAAACTGGAAAGCCATTATCAAATATGTAACGGGGTGTCACCAAATATTCTAGGTTACAAACATTCTTTTGGCTTTCTGCACGACAGAAAAGTGGAGCTGAAATCAAGCAAATAAAACTAATATTACTTAATGTTGGAAACATGTCATTGGGCAGTTTAAATTACAAGAGCAGTGTGCAAGAGAAACACGTGTTGAAGAGCCAGGTAGTATAAACACAGGCAATGATGCTTTTAGCAAAGACAAATGAATTCATGAAGCTGGTGACACTAAATGTGGAAGTGATTTATAGGAAAGACTCCTAAGCCAAGGAAACCAAAAAAGTAGTCCAAAGGAGTCAATACACTAAAAGATTATTAGGTATTTTGCTTCTCTCTCTTTAGGACGTGGGCACTCGAGGCTGGAAACTACTTCAGCCTTCTATGCTGTGGTTTTATTTAGAAATAAATCCTGACGACAACCTGCTGGTTGGGTTGTGGTACATGGCTGCCGACCCTGGCCACGGGGAGAAGGTCCGAGAGCAGCAGTGTGGACCTCGGAGCTGCGGCTTCCCCGTGCCAGGGAGGATGCGCTGGGGGTGGGCACAGCCCGTGGGTGCCCTCTGCTCCGCAACGGCAGCGGGAGGTCGGAGCAAGGTGTTGCCGTGTTGTAATTTAGATGTGTGGGCAGAATTATTTACAGAAGATAAGGGGAAAAACTCTGTTGGTTTATAAGGTTAACAGAGTCTGAGGTTTAGCTGCCTGGGCTGGGTGCGGTGAGCGTCGGGCTGGTGCCGGGGACGGGGGATGGGAAGGCAGAGCAGCCAGCCAGCAGCGTGGCATTTCCTAGCTGCCTGGCTGGAGTTGTAAAGGCAAGATTTATTGTTGAAGCAAAGGGCTGTGAGTAAAATAGAGCAGGACTGGGATCCCGAGTCTCTACATTGCTCATTTCTTTCTAACGAGCAGTCAACTCGCTGAGGAAACCAATGACTATCGGCAGCTTAAAAATGATTACTGGAGGCTTGAAGCTTTGTAAACTTCCAAATCAAGTTCTGCTTGCAGTTCTGCCCTCCTCGTCCCACATCCCCACATTCATCCCTGGTAGAACATTCTTAAATATATTCTTAAGTACCCTGTGGGACACCTGAGACTTTACAGTGACCGTCTAGCTCTTCCCAAGTTGTTCTCAGCTGTCGGATATTTAATGAAACAGTACCTTAAAATGAGTGCCGAGGTCTCTAGATGATTAGTGAAGAGTGGTAGGTACCTTTGAGGGCCTCTGCAAGGAATCCTGTGTGCCTAAATTGAGGCCCACAGGTGAGCCGAGCTGTGCTAGAGCGAAATTTTTGGAGTGAGGTCAGGGCACGGTGCTCTCAGCTGCAGGACTTGGGCCTGCTCCGATCAGATGATAAATGATGATAATAAAATTCCCATGTAGGATCTAGTCATGTACTATATCATACAATCACAAACTCTGAGTTTGAAAGGTAAACAAAATATTTTCTAGTGGGGGTGAACTTTTGCAGGGAGTTACAATTTATCCCTTTCCGCAGAATTTCTAACCTAACCATTTCACTTATTTAAATGGTAAGGCAATTAGAAAGCTTTTGATGCGACATTGTCTTAAACTTTATAAGGGAAATTGTGCGTTAGTATGGCAGTAAAGGTTTTGCTGCAGCAGAGCAAGCTTTGCAATGATAGAAGCAGATGGTTTACAAAGTTACTGAATAAGAACTGATTATTGATTTGCTATCCTCTAACAACATCAATGTCGAGTGATAATGTACTGTACTGCTTGTTACAGAGTAAATAGCTATTTTTATATTACTTGCTTTCTTGCAAATTGCCTACTAGCAGGGAAAGTAAAATATATGGCTGTCTAATATCTTGAAGCGGTAAACAGATTGCACAGGGGGAACATCAGTGGAGCACTGCAGAGCACTTGCTGGTATTTGTAACTTTTGCCTCTGTCAAAAAACTCCAAATCAAAAGTTCATAGTTCTCCTGTTGTTTTACCATTTGCTTTCAATACATGCGGTTAGTTTAGCAAAATACTAAATATGTTCTATTTTAGCAGAACTCAAGTGGTCACAGGACTTTTAGCAGCCACTGAGCATACAGTAAAGTATTAGGTTCGGTATTATTTCCCTGCCTAATTCATTCTCTTGGCTTGAAGAAAAGAAAATTCTAGAAGATTGAAAATGGTGCTGGAAGCAGGAGTGGTATTATAATTCAAGGTGGCTGTGTAGCATGTTTAAATAAACATGCAGTAAATATTTGCCTCTTGTATTCTGGTAGCTTTTAATAGCTGCTTAGTTCAGGCTTGGGGAAGGGAGACCATTGTCTCTTGACAAGGTTGTTTTCGCTCAAGCTATTGTTCCTCTAAGAAAAGAGACTTCTTGCAAGTCAGTGCCATACACCTGCCCTGAGTTATGCACCCAAACTGCAGCGGGCATAGCAACACCAATAGGTTTTTCACTATCAATTTAAATCAGGTTTTGACCTCTTTTGCAGGTTCGACTCTCGAACTTGCTGGATGCTGATCCAGCCCGCCTGTGAGGTGACTTGTTACATGGTGTTATCCCGATGCACGGTATGGTCCGGAGAGCAGCGTGCTCTGGTAGGTGGTGGTAGTTTGGTAGCCAGAGAACAGGGTCCGTCAGTACCTCTACCCGGCTTTCCCCTCTGCTCCAGCCTGTGAAGCCCCCGCAAGGGAGCCAGACGCGGCTCCTAGGTCCGAGAGGTAAATGGCTTGTTCTGCCTGCTACGGGCACTGGAAGGGTTAATGTGGCACTGAGTAAATAGCGGGGAGAAGAGAAAAAAAAAAATTGTTTTTGCAAAAGAAGAAAGGATCTGTCTTTTCATGATACTAATCTAGGATGAGGACCCAGGGTCTTTTGATCTTGCAGTATGATTTCTTCTCTGTTTTTTAAATACGGTGTTTTTATTTACAGCTAGCTCAGGAAGGCACAGTAACCCATCCTCTACTCACGTGCCAAAGTGAACACATAACAAGTTATTAGGACATAATATATTTACTGATTAGGTAATAACATGGCAAGGCAAATAAAAGATTTTATGACAAATTTAAATAGCAGTGGATTAAAGTTCAGGAGGAGTGGGGATTAAGAAAAGGGACTTCATCTGGTCAAGGTAGATAGTGGCCATTAAACTGTCCTCTGGGAGATTTGCTGAGCCTTGAATAATAGGAGCGTGTTTGTGTGTGTGTGAATTGCCATACCTTGTTTTTCTTAATCAAATGCAGGCTCAAGCGATTCCTATATTGTGCCTTCCTCCTTCCCCGCCTCGCGCCCCCGCCACTCCTCCCCCCCGCNTAGAACTTAATTGACTGCTTATGCTATATTTAAAAATGGTGACATACCTAAATCCAATTATGCAGGGGAAGATAATGAATGCCACCTCATCAGTAAGGTGCATTGCCACCAGCAGTGTCCATCCTGTTATCCTTTCTTTGCATTTCCTACAGTGACTGCAGTATAGGCAGGGGAGGGGAAAACTATTCCATAATAAATACCATAAAAATGCTTTGTGCATAAACCCATCTCTCCCTATTGTTTTAAATTTGGAGTGCTCAAGTTTACAGAAGATCTTGTTGCGCTAATTAGAATGCTGCAGCAAATCCTTCCATACTACTGGTACCACACTGATAAATCCCAATGCAATTTAAAAAAAAAAAAGAAGTGTTGATTCATTTCTCAAGTGCATCTTTTTTAAGCCATGCAATTTTTTGAAGGTGCACTGGGATTTCTTTAGAAGCACATCTTGACTTTTAATAAATATATCAAAAGTGCTTTAAAATATATCATAGCTAATTTTTCTCTCACACAAATCCATCACTTTTTATTACCTTTTAACTAACTCATGTTTTTCCAGAACGGAGCGGAAATGGCTCAGATCTCTCGATGGTATGTTTTTCTTTCATTTTTCCTGGCTGTCAATATTTAGGGGGAAAAAGTACCCAGAAAAAAAATCTCCTGCTATATCAACCTTAAAGGAAACAAGGACAGAAATGTGTTCCCTCGTGGCACCTGAGCTAACTAGAGTCTAATATACCCAAAATGGCAAATGGCAAAGGTAAAATGGCAATACTGGAGCAGCGTACGGTGCGCTGTGGCAATTTAGGAATCCAGTTTCATGTGGCTCGCTAATTCCTGTGGTGGAAAGGTCCAGGACTGAAAACCAGCTTGTAGAAGCATTGGGAGAGGTCACCCGGGGTTTGTCTGCACATCAGCCTCTTGCATTTCTGCTGTTGCCTGGGGGCTCAGTGCTGTTTACGGAGGAAGAGAAATACCTGCAATTCCAACTCGCATGCTTGGACCTTTAATGCCATTCAGTTAATGCTTGGCAAGTATGGTACGATTTGTAAAAATCATCCTGTTGCTTAATCCTCTTCA
This sequence comes from Ibidorhyncha struthersii, assembly GCA_013398815.1. NCBI lineage: Eukaryota > Metazoa > Chordata > Aves > Charadriiformes > Charadriidae > Ibidorhyncha > Ibidorhyncha struthersii. Next base: position 352,454 of record VZSZ01011084.1, read on the forward strand.
CTGCCAAGGGTTATTAGGTAGGGACTGCAAACAAGATGAGAAATTGGAATGTTTCTGTGTTATGGACTGAATGGGAGAATCTTCAAGTTGCTGAAAATTTCCTGAAGGGTTTGTTGGTTTTGGGTTTTTTTTTTAACCTGTGGTAAATTTTGGATTATCAAACCAGTATCGTATAAAAATTAAGATGACCTCTAGTTGAGTAATCCTTTCACTTAAACCTTGAGAAAAATCAGTGGCAAACGACAGCACAAGCTGACTGCTGCCTGTTGCCACAGCACCAAGCCGGATGCACGGAATTGTGCCGGGGTTTAAGAAATAATCTAAGTTTCTGTCCCTGTATGCACACCTAAGACATATCTCCAAGGCACATATGGGAAATTTCCCACTTTTTGCCATCTGAAAGCTTTGTAATCTGTTACATAGTTCAAAAGAGGAGGAGAAAAACTTTATTTCACGGAAAGGAATGATGTTAACGACTTAATGAGTTAAGAGCTGTTGTTTTGGGCTTGCCACCTTTGCTTTTACGGCCCTAGCTGAATAGCTGCAGGGTTTCCTAGCTGCCAGCCTCTGCCCCTCTTGCGAGCAGCCTCTGCAGCTGGATAGGAGCAGCGATAGGCAGCCGACAGGTATTTCAGGAACGAGCTGCTTCTGCGTAGCGCTTTTCCAGACGCAATCTGCGGCAGCCCAGTTCCAGTGTATGGGAGCGTGTGTGTGAGAGGGGAAGGGAAAATGTCAGCCAGATTGCTTTGAGGAAGCTGGGTGCGCGCGTTAATTTGCACTAACCAGTTTGGGAGGAGCTCAGCCTGCAGCTATAGAGCTGGTGATCCACAGCGAGAAAGCTGCTTTATCAGGCGTTGAGCCACACGGTGTCTGGCAGTATTCCCGTGCCATCTCACTGATGAGATAGTGGTTTCCACGTATGAAGCAGACAGCAGCTTTAATGGAAGATATTTTATGACAGGGGGCTTTAAAAGTTATTCTGTTATCCTGTAGTTATGCAATGATGATGTTCTGTAACGTGCAGCATGCTACAGTTGTGATGACAGTAAGACGTTCTTTCTTCAACTTATAGATAAGATGTGGCAGGAATAGATTTCTGGGTCTCAGACATGCTTCTGAAATATCCCTGGATTACCGAAGTTGCTTGATATACAGAGGAGTCAGAGTAAAGCGTGGCATACCTGGACTAATTACCTGGACATGGCAGCCTGAGGCCAGCTAAAGCCTGTTCTGATTAGCCTTCGGTGTCAGCGCTGGCAAATAAGGAAGAGCAGAATCTAACAGAGCAGGAGGAAGATGAAAGGGTAGTGCTTCCTACCTGTCCTTCAAACTCTCCTCCCTAACAAACCCCCGCTGCAGCGCTTGCAGCCTGTTCAGGAGGCAGCTCAGCGATGAGACGTATTGCTGGGGTATTGGGTCGGGGAGCCTGCGCGGCACGTGGACGCCCATCGTGTCAGAGCCGAGTACCCAGCAGGCTCTGATGCCAGCTGGATACCCGACCCCTCCTTCCGGAGCTAAGGTGAGGGATGGAAGGACACCTCCCAGGCTGGCATCACGGCTGGGAGCAAGCAGCCAGCAAGGTCCCAGCACGCTTGGCTAAGATGGTGTAAGAAATTGAAGAAGCCAAGTGGTAAATGCGTGGCCGGCCAAAATCATGGTAGAGCTGTTGAAGCAGAGGGTCTTCCTGAGCTGCTGCAGTGGCCCCAGTCTGTCTGGTGGAGGGTTTGTCCAGGAACACGAGTGCTTTCTGTCCGAAATGTGAAGCTAAAAAATGCAGTGCCTTTTTTGAGCTATAAAATCGTTTTTCACCATTAGTTTTTTAAATCTAATAACTGCAGCTTTGACTTGCTGGTAGCAAAGAGAGGCCTGTGCTTTGTGTAGAGTGATTATTTATTTATTTTAAAAACAAAATCAAGGCTGCCTGTGATTTGGATCTAATTTCACATTTATTTTTCATAGTTTGTTTGCTTAGTGTCTCTGCAGTAAGACAGTGATTAGTTAAATCAGTTATACATAAATTCAAAGACTTGTTCTTCATTTTAGATGTTCAGACTTAATTGGATTTAAATCAGATTAAAAAGTGACTTCTGAGGGAAAAATACCCCCAAGCATGAAAAGATGGTTACTTTTTTTAACTTATCACGTAAATGGCAGTAGAGATTTCTATCTTTATAACGTTTATTCCCTGTTACAGCTTACAATTCTATTTAACTTTTAAGGAAAATACTTATATATTAAAATGTTAGCAGGGCAGAGTAGGAGGAAGCCGCCAACTTATCTTTCTCAGAATAACCTGTTTTCTCATCCAGAGTTCAGATTGTAATGAAATTTTAAACTTAAAAATTATCAAAGGAGGTAATTTTATGAGTTTATTAAATATATTAATTGCTGTGAAAATCTTGTAATGCAAGCTGTATTAAAACCATGGAAGAGACTCTGTTTCTCTCCCAGGAGATGCCCTGGTAGATCCAGATAGTTTCTCCCTTGGGTTTTCAGAGACCATCAGATATTTATTTGCAGGCTTGGGCCACATATGTAAATAAGAATTTGTGAATAACGGAAAGCGGGGTTGGAAGAATTTGGACGAAGATGGAGTAGTTTTCAGTGGTATGGTGGTAGTTTGGGATCTCCAGAAGCAACGTCCATGAACCCAGCAGAGGAAGATCCTTGCAAAGGAGCAGAGCACGACTCAGTCCTGACTGTCAAGCACAGATTTTACTGTGGGACAATACCATTTTACTGCCTGGCCTCTTGCCTAGTTTACTAAATTCGAGCATTTTCAGATAGGCATTTGGACAAACAGGCCAGCTGCGGGATCAGCTGTCTGTGGCTTTCCAGGCTCCTCGTGATGCAGAAGATTGAGGACTTTATGCAAAATTGGGTACTTAACCATATGGGAGGCAGGATGAATGTATAGATTTTGGAGGACAGAGCAGAGATTTGTATTCGGATAATTCCCCATCTGGAATGATACAAGGCTGGGGAACTCAAGCCATCTTCCCAAAAAGGTGTGTTGCCCAGGGGGGCTTGACAGAGAGTGCTACTACAAAGCTGAAAAAAGGCAGAAGGAATAACAACTGCTGACTCCAAATGCCTACGCTCATCTTTCCCATCAATTATTTAGACATGAAAGATTTACATGAAAATTAATCATTAAATTTTGAATTGCTTCTTTACATCAATAATAAAATAGCTGCGCCAAATACAAACAGATAAAGAGAACAGGATAGGAAATCATCCTTAATACCCAAAAGGAGAAGTAATATTTTAATGAAACTGTAAAGCTCATTACTGCTTTACGATGGAGGGTTACTGTCAGTGACCTAGAATAGAGAGCTTTATATGCCGAATGGGAAACCTCTTATTTAATCTATCGTATTTGACGTTGGCATATTAAAAATTGTGGGCTGGATTCTGCTGTATTCCATACACCAGTAATTTTTGGCACCAAAATAATTTGCATACAGTCAGGGGTTTGCCCTTCAAGTATGTGCATCCAGAAGTATCATGGTAGACAGCAAATTTCAGTATTTTAACTTCTTTAATTGTTTAAACTAATTTTGTCAGGTATATTTCTTGACAAAAGAGACTGAGTCTGAGACTAAGCCTACAAAAAACAATTCAGTTGGTAATTTTCCAGCTATTGTCAATTGCTGTGATTGTATCTATCATTAACCTAAAAACGCTGGGGGAAGGGCTCGGTACGCTTCTTGATGTCCCAGCTGAAACACAGTAACCTAAAATTTTAGCTTCTTTACACCTTTCCCTCAAGCAAATTTCTAATGCTCCTGTACAGAAAAAAAAAAAAAAAAGTGGAAAGCATGGAGAATAAACAACCTGCATGCATACGAATCTGCAAGTAAATAAAATGATCTCATTATTTATTTAAGTAACATGATGTTGGTGTTATATTTAGGATTTCTGAATGCTTGGTGTTGAGAAAAGTGCAAACTAAGTCGGATACAGCATTGACCTAGAAAGTATTGAGACCCTGCAGTATATTTGGTAAGTACAAATGCTTCTCTAAATTCAATTACTTGCTGGTGGATCTTTTCAAAGCCTCATGTGTGATAGAATCACCTCCAAAGGCATACTGTGTCCTACATCTGTGAATATCAAGCGCTAAAGAAATGGTAAGCGTCGCTATGACAAAATAACTTACATAATATGTGAAGTTATGCGCTGCGCCCTGACCTGCTCCGACTCCTTCATTTAATTTTTCATTTTGATATCGGTTTGTCTTGCCGTTTGCCTTCTGTATTTCACCAGATTGCTACCTGTAGTGAATTAGAGGGAAGACAAGCATAAAGTCAATTCTACTTGCTTTAATTCCCCAGATTTTAAAAAGGAAAGACGTTTATTTAATTTGCTTTGCAACCTATGAGCTCATGAGGTTCATTAATTTCTCAGGAAGTAAATAAGTTCCAGTGTTTTGTTCTCAAATTTATTACTTTTTATCTGTTTCCATTTTAGCTGCTAATTCAGCCTCTGCCTCTTGCTTGAATGAACTCTGCGAGAGAGCGCAACTGGGCTATTTCAGCTCAGGGCACAACTGGGCAGAAAACAGAGGTACTTTTTTGCCTAGTTGCTCTTGTAATTAGCACCACATGGCTTCAGGAGCACAGGTGGCACACGGGTGTGGGTTGTGTTTGGGGGCACCTCACCGAGCATTGCGCTGACACAGGCCAATATACCTCCTCTACTGATTCCAGGGTGGGCTTCTTGGGCATGGATGTTACTGGCCTTGGCATCTCCCACTGAGTGGCACGAGAAGTGCTCATGGGCACGCCGGGCCAGCCAGGCATTGTAGCCACGGAGAGAAAAGTGTAGCCTACTTGCCTGCTGTCTTGTAGCAGAAGAGAAACGCAATTAGGTGAGGAATTTTCATTAATAAGAACAGAAGTTCTCTGAAGGCCACTTTCTTAGCAGCTTTTGGTGGGGTGGGGTGTGGAAATGTTAGATTTAAAAAGATAATCAGCTTGTATTTTTATCTGTGCTTAGAATAGTAGAATGGAAAATTATCTTATCTCCATAAACTGCTATTTTGCATTTAGTAAATTATTTTGCCACCCAAAGCAGATGCCACACAAAGAGTTGTGGTTGGGAGGCACGTCGTCATATATCTCGGTCAAAATGTCTCAGTTAAAAAGCTATCGGTAGGAGATAATAATAATAAATACGCATGGCATTTGGCTCGGTTGAATACAAGATTATACTAAATAGGACACATTTCTGAAAAGAATAATTGTAACTAATTAGAAATCTCCAGTTATGCTTAGAGTTGTAAGAAAGTGAAATCAAATTTAATTATATAAGGTCCCGGTTGTGCCAAAGGTGTTATAAAGAATATCTTTATGGAGACATTCAGTATAAGAAACTGGCTGGTGCTATTATTAGCATGCTCAGTTGCGCATTTTCGTTATATTAGTTTAAAGTTTATTGATGGTATTTGTAGGGCTAATTACCAAGAATCTGCACAGCGCTCATTGGGATAGTCACCCAAAAGGCATCCGTTTCTGCAATGGTAAGTTATTAATAACTCCAAAGCAGCTTTGACTAAATTCTTTATATTAAGTATATGTACAAACAGGTACTTAAAAGTGGAAATATCTGCGATCCTGCCCGCAGTTCCCTTGGAAGCACGCACAGTGAGCATTGTTCTTTCTTTCCCGCACGCTACAGAGGACTGCTGGCCAGCAGCAGGATTCGCTACGGTGAGTTAAGCACTAGGCTGGGAGATGCTCTGCAAAGGATTATCTTGGGTGACAGGAATCTCTTTGTTCTGGGCTCCCCAGTTCAAGAAAGAGAAGGAATTACTGGAGAGAGTCCAGTGGAGGGCTACAAAGATGATCAAGGGACTGGAGCATCTCCCTTGTGAGGAAGGGCTGAGAGACCTGGGTGTGTTTAGCCTGGAGGAGGGAAGACTGAGAGGGGATCTCATCAATGCTTATCAATAACTAAAGGGCGGGTGTCAACAGGATGGGGCCAGATTCTTTCCAGTGGTGCCCAGCAACAGGACAAGGGGCAACGGGCACAAACTGGAACACAGGAAATTCTGTCTCAACGTGAGGAAAAACTTTACTTTGAAGGTGACAGAGCACTGGCACAGGCTGCCCAGAGAGGCCGTGGAGCCTCCTTCTCTGGAGATATTCAAAACCTGCCTGGATGCATTCCTGTCGAACCTGCTCTAGGTGACCCTGCTTTGGCAGTGGGGTTGGACTAGATGACCTCCGAAGGTCCCTTCCAACCCCTACCATTCTGTGCTTCTGTGAAAGATCCAGAAGCTGGAAGCAGGGAAGCATGTGTGGGAAGGAAGGTAACCAACAGCCATATATGTTCCCTGACAGCCAGTTGTCTAGGAATGCTGAGAAGGAGAGTGAACTGCTCATAGTAACCGGGGATAAAATCTTAGCACACAGCAAGAGTATCATGTGTCTCATGCCTGAGCAAAAGGATTTGGGCTGGGCAACCCAGACCGTGAACCGAGGGCTTTTCCAGTAGCGCTCAGTGTATCCTGGTCTGGGAGGTCATGGTCTCCCGTGGTGAAAGCAGCTCTTAGGTACCGGTGTAGTCACGGAGGAGAGCTGATCGTGAGAAATATGGTGTGGTATTAGAGGGATGCAGGAAGAAGGTTTCCTGAAAATAAACTCTTATTTTTCGAGTTGGCACAGAAGTCGGGTATGGTTTCCGGGCTGTGCTGCCCAGACCATTTTCCCATCCTTTCCTGGCAGCACTGCCACACGTACCAAATTCTGTCCCCTGCCACAGCCTCTCTGGAGGTGATGCTAACAACGTGGATAAATTAAGCTTTCAAATATACGCAAGTCTTCCTACTGATATCGTCAGGCCCTGTGAGGGAAAGTCTTTTCTTCTCAGTTGTAAGAGCTTTCCTTTCCAAGAGCACTATGTGATTCTCGGCCCCAAAGGTGACTTTCCTGCCAATAACGATCCCTGCAGGCCACGGCCAGGCAGTTTTGTCTTTAAACCCTCCTGGCCTGACACACCAGGACCCTCTCTCTTCTTCCCCACCTACTTTGAAGATAATCACAAGGCAAGCATCTCTCTCGCTACTGCTCCTCTCCTCTGCTTTGCTGGATCACATTAAAGCATTGGCCTCGGGAGCCGACTGCGGGGCTCATCCTTGATTAACAGCAGGAGGGGGCTGGCAGGCACGACAGGCAGCACTGTGTGCTGTGGCGGGATTTATCCCACTCATCTGACACATGACGCTTAGTTCTTTGGCGGCGTTGTGGATTCAGAGGTAGGACTGTGAAAGCCTTGGTTTTCAGTACCTCTGATCTCCAGGAGTGGCATATACCTCAAACATACCTTAAAAGAGAAAGGAGGTGCGCTGCGGATCTCAGCCTTGACTGGCACCTTCCTGGGCTTCGCACTCAAGTATCTGGCGGGTGTCGGGGGGAAGCAGCCAGAGAAAGGCAGCAAAGCATCACACAAGTATTTCTCCGAGCTGATCTGCAGGCAGCGTTGGGAAAGAAGGGGTCGTTCCTGATACTGAGAGTGACTGACAGGAACCTGGGGTGGGATTCACTTCTCATCGCCTCAGAAACCTGCGATGTATATACATCTGCAGCTGAAATGGGCTCTCTAGGCTTCCCATATTATTTAATGGAGGTGATTAGGTATTTTTAGGCATGACTCACCTGTCCTATTTTAGCTCTCTATTTTAGTGCATGATGAATTGTACGATGTCCGTTCACTTTAAAGAGAGTCTCATCCAAGTAGCTCAGATGTGGACCTCTTAATTGATTTATTTGGATCAGTTCTGCCCCTGTCTGCCAAGGTCTTTAAAGCACCAGGTATCTTCCAAGGCTAAAGCCGAGGCAAATGGTGAGAGAGGCAGAGCAGAAAGCTGTCTTTTGCTTTGCTTTTCCCAGATAGCAGCATCTCTTCAGGTGTGACTTTGGCAGCCAAACACTTGAGTTGGCTGTGGTCATTTTGTCCTCTCAAAAGCACTGTTGGTCCTAATCTAGGAGCAGTGCAGCCTCCATCTGTACAACCTCCATCCTGTTGGAAAAAGAAAAGGATTTTTAGTTGCTTTTCCCTCTCAAACATCTACTTTTCCATTGACAAATCCCTCCCTCTCTCTTGCCTTATCCCTGCCCTCCTTTTTCCTTATGGCTCTCCGTCTTGTCCCCTCCTGATGCAGCCAAACCTGCCAATTCTCTGCAGCTCCTCTGAGGCTGCCCATCGTCCTTACCTTTTCCTGAAACTAAGCAAAGAGGCTCCCTGGCATGGAGGCAAGAATATCAGCTACACCTCAATAGTGCAGCCACTGCGAGACCAGCAACAACATGCTCCCACGCGTGTCCCACACCCCCTTCTGCCTCCTGCACCATACGCAGAGCTCGCTGTGGGCGGGAAGAGGCAGCAGGAGGGAACGCTGGGTCATGCCGAGCATTTCTAAGCCGATGAAAAGAGCAAGAATTCCCCAGAGGTGGTCCATTTGCAGGGACCAGGTGTAGGCAGCAAAGTATATACATAGGAATGAAGTACAAAGATGATGAAAAACTGATATGTCTTATGCACCATCATCTTCTCATAGCATGTGGTCTCTGCTTATTGATACAAATAAGGGCATCCTCCACCATTTTTCTGAAGATGGCATGGGACCGTGATGTCTTCTGTGTCCGTGTGGGCAGAATTCATACATAGCACATCTGTGAGCCTCTGGCTACGTGGGGAGCTGCATGAGCTCCTTGATGATACCGCAGGCCGTGAACCGCGGGTGGCTGCTGGCTGCCCGTACCCTGCCTCCCAAATCACCGAGACGATGAGCTGGCCCAACAGCGCGGGCTCTCCCAGCCGTGGTCTCTGTTATGAGCTGGCCCTAGAGGTGGGTTATGTGGAGACTGAGGAATGACGCGTTCTTGATAAATTCAGGTGTCTAATAGAACTGGGATTGAACTTCTTATTTCCAAGCCTTTCTTGTAGCCTGAACATTGGTGCATCTCTTCCTGCCCCTGCTCTGCAATCCGAAGGATTTAGCTTCAACTTGTTTCATATCTTCTCCCACCACGTAGTTGTCAGTGGCCTAAAATTCTGCTTGATTTTTTTTTTTTTAATCTCATTCCTGGCCTGTTTGTCCATACCAGCTGTCTGATGATGGTATAATCATGAGCTCTGAGAGCTGTCATCCCTAAACTCAGTCTCATTGAATCCAATACCTGCTCTAAACTGGAATATCTCTGTACTCACCCACACAGAGGATGGGCTTCCGCTTGCTGTCTTTCCAGCTAACACAGTGAATCCTGGCTGGAGTGAGCACAGTGAATCCCGCTTTGCTCTGCTCACCATTTGCATTGTTTTCAGGCCGTCATTCCAAGATAGCTGAAAAACTGGGCCTGTACGGGCTCTTTCGAGGTTGGGATCAGCATTTTGATGAACTGCAGCGTCTTTGGATAAAGGGTGAACGTTGATCTGCATAGCAAGGATTTCTTCTCTACCGGAGAAGTGCAGATGTCCAAGGCTGTGTAGCATGTAGAGAATCCACCTTGTGCAACTGATAGTTTAGAAACGTGAGTTGAGAGTGCACATCCAGCTGTTGTGTCAGAGCACAGGAGTGATGCAACTCCCTGCAGGCTCTGTCTCGCTTCCACGGGGATCTTTCCCCAACAGATGACCCCCTGCCACCACCTGAGCTTCTTCAGGCTTCCCATTCCAGTACAAGGCGATCCTGTAGGATGTCTGACAATGTGGAGAGCTGATATGTGTCCGTATCCCGGGACCCTGATTCCTAGCAATCTTCCTCAGCATAAGGAGAGAAGAGCGCACTCATGGCAGGCCCTACCTCTGTCAGTCACAGCACATCTGAAACCTGTCCAGACACTAGAACCATTTCTGTAAGATAGCATAAATCATAAAATACCAGTCATTTGGCACACTTAGGGAGCTCTGTGCTACAGTTCTTTCCCATTCAGCTTCTCTTGGTGCTAATGAAACAGCTGCTCTTTGGTTTCAGGCTTTAACCTATTTTTAGATTCCTTTTATGGTGTTGGCCCTTTGAAATGCATGAATAGCTGTGAAAGAAAGCCGGTGTCATCGCTGCGAGGCAGGAGGAAGGCCTGTAGGTGAAGTCATGTCTGGTAATGAGAGACTGTCTCACCTATTCATCTCCTCCCTTCCTTTATTCCTCTAAAGCAACTCTGTTCCCTTGGGCACGTGGTTTCGTACCTTTTCTGCTTTCGTTTAAGCATTACAGTGGTATCAGCCGCGGCCCTTCATTAGCACAGCACCGGCGGCTGGCTCCCTCCTTTTGGGGGGGCTGTTTTCGCCGCGTCTAGGGGGCTGCAGAGCTGGCGTGCTCTAGTGCGGTCTCAGTACGCGGTCCTGTTCCCACCGCAGGAAATGTGCTGGCCCAAAGCAGGAGAGGAGGCGGAGGAGCTTGGATTTCAAGGAGAGGAAGTGGGGAAGAGTGCAGAAAGGAGGAAGCTGTGAATGAAGCGGGGCGAGCCGAAGGTAGGATTTATGCGTTGGATGAGCAGTAAGACCCCATTTTTGTGAGCTGCTGGGTTCTAATTGGGATGTCAGACTTGGCCTTTGTGCTATTGGGTTTCACAAAAGGGATGTGGCTGGGCAAGTAGAATAGCATCAGCTAAACAGTCAAGTTATCCCAACGACTGGATGCCAACAGGTAGCAAACCCAAAATCACTGAACCGGTGTACACTATCATCTGACCAGTATGACCATAGACGTTAAGATCGCTGTTATTTACTGCCTACAATTAATTAGTTCAGCACTAAAATAACTTAAGCAGCGGTTCCTCATGGCATTTAGAGTTTGTAGGCTGAAGGCCCAGCTGTGTCTCAGCTGATACTAATGAACACGCTGTGGCTAATTGAAGTGGGAAGAATCGTACCTAGTGTCTTGGTTGCAGTGCTGAGCTGACTCAGTATTGACAACTTACTCGTTTCTTTAAAAAGCCAAGCCTGGCTCAGCACATTTTTGTTGATAAAAAAAAAAATATTATTTTTGCACCCTGACTTCTGAGTTTTAGGCTCCCGAAAAATGTTTCTGAACTGATCCGACCAGTCTTATCCTTCCAGACAGACCTTTATTCTCATTGCTGCAGCCGTTACTGCCTCGAGGCCGTAAAAGAGGACTTGTTTTTGCTCCACATCCCTGTACTGACACGCAGTTTCACTGGAATCGAGTCAGCAGCAACGTATCTGCTAAATCCTGGCTAAAGACAAGGAGATCTCAACACAGCTGGGTTTGGTTTTCTTCTTCTGGTCAAAAAATGTGTTTTGAATTCTGTGCTACAGAGAAGATCTAGCAACAAAACGCGTGTCTGAGCTGTAACGGCAGCTGCTGTTGCACATTCATACGAGCTTGGTTACATACGGGGAAGTTTGTACTCGGAGAAAATGATCAACATGCTGTAAGACTCCTGATTTTTCTCTTGGCTTTGCGTAGGTTCCTACACTGATGAAAGTGCATTTTAAGTTGAATTTCGGAGAACCTGTGTATGTGCTATTACACAGATGGCAAGTATCTGCCACGGTTTCCCCTGTTTAGAATAAAACGTCTATGACACCTGTATGAGTGTTTGCATTCTTTGCACAGTAGACAAGGAAGTCTACAAAGCCATAGTTTGCCAAGGAAAAATCATCTTTCCTAAGATTGCTAGTACTAAGTCTTACCTGCTTTTCCTGCCCTTACTCTCCGTATTTTAAGAAAATATGAGGCATTTGCTTTCACCTCACAATGCAGCTGAAAATCCACACACACCATTAAAAGAGTGGTGGGTGAATGGAAGAAAAAGCCTGAAAGAAGTGATTGATGGGAGAAGATGGAGAGTTAGTGAATATGTCTGTGATTTTTGAAATAAGTGATAATGGAATAAAATAAAATTGTGATTGTATAATCATGTCTTCAACGTTGTCCCCAGCACTAAGTCTGCTCTATGTCTGTGTAACACTCAGCAGAGGCTCTTGTTTTTATAAATTAATCAAGGGCTTAGTGCCTTCCATTTCTGAAGACGACACGGATGTGTGAGGAGAAATACTAATTACGTCTTTTTATGTAGCATCAGCTGAGATCACTGCAGCCGTTAAGGGGTCTTCACTTTTGCCAGTGAGATCAGTTTCTTAATTTCATTAATCTGCCTGGTTTGTGTAAATGGGTTCTTCTCAGGCACCTCTACAGCCCACCGGTCGCTGGTTTGTGGCCGAGCAGGGCTGGTTTTGTTCCGTTTTCCCCGGGCACGATACCAGTATCTGTGCATTTTAAGTAGCCAGACAAATATCGGGGCGGGGG
>VZSZ01011086.1:2134-129438 GCA_013398815.1 Ibidorhyncha struthersii
TGGGTTTTTTGGGGGAGGGAGGGTGGGTATAAGAGTTTTTTGGCTGGGTTGGTTTTTTGGTTTGTTTTCTTTTGGTTTTTTTTTTCCCCCCAAGGAAGAGAAAAGAGAAAAATAACCCCAAAGGAAGGAAGGTAAGATTCTCTGAGCAGGTCAGCAAAACCTGCAAAAAACACAGATCAGAGAGTAGAAAAAACTTTGTCTTTGTAAACCTGAGGAAGGACTTTTTGAAAGGAAGTTGTGAAGGAAAAGTAAGGACAATGTCACCAAATCTCTGAGGAAATACTCATGGGAAAATATTCCATATTGATTTTTAAAAGTGCAGAGATTAAGAAGATTCTCAGAAAAAAAAAATACATTTATTAAATAACATCTCAGAGGGGCAAGACATTGCAAGGACAAAAAATGGTGGTATGAAGACAGGATCAAATGCTCAGATCATCTAGATCAACATCCAAGAGCCCTGTGAAAGCCATAAACAAAGTTTCTGCTAAAATGCAAAATCCTTCCTGTGGGGTAGATACTGCTTTTCTGCAAAGCAGACAAAGAATCTAACAAAGGAAAACTGGAGTATGAGTAGGAAGCATGGAAAATAGCTGGTTTTAGCAATTAATTCCAGCAGGCAGTGCAACAAACAGAGCGGTGTCTACATCCCAGAAGAGCAATGGTTACCAACTGCCTTACGTTATACATGTATAAGTAAACGAAGCATGTCTAGGTCCATTCATTCGCTGGCATTGATACCAATGGCCTACATTCACACTATAAAATAAGTTATTATTCTCCAAAGCAGGGTCACTGCATTCAAACAGTCTTTAAGAATGGTCACAGGCCCGTATAAACTCCTGAACTCTGGGTGTTGCTTGAATAAGTAGTAATTTTCCTGAAGCAAAACTATGCCTGAAACTCTTCCTAGGCACTTGTTTTAGGCAATTTTCTAGGACTGATGCGATCTTAGACACTAACTTTCCTGCCTTTGGACAATTTGGACATCTCCCTCTTCAGTGCGCTTTGGAAATCTCGTTCTTCCATAGTCAATTCATCTTCCCTTATTTGTTGTATAAGGAGCCTGGATATTCACATTGAAGATGTTAATTAACTAAAAAAGTAGTGTAGCACCTGAAACCTTTTGTCAATGTAGCTTTTTGTACTTTAGATACTTAAAGGATTAAGTAACATCTGTGTGTGTGAGAGAAAGAGAGAGAGAAGAAGAGAGAAAAAAATATGCAGCGGAGACTAGACTCACTGTGCCTAAATTATAGCCTAAAAAACTTGTGCTGACTGCTAGATGCCCAAATCGTTCTTTGGATTTATCCCAAAATGATTGAGGGTTAAAAGTTCCACTGCCTTTCAATCAAGGTAATGTGTTTACCTGTTTTAGTATTTTTAGAAAATCCCATCAGAAGTTTTCAGTGTTTTTTAAAAACTCATATGCCTACATCTGAGAAGGGTCTGTTTCATGTATAGCTTACTAATAGAGAAAAGGTAAAGGAATTAATTTTCTTTTTTTTATCCAGTTAGTAAAAGAGCAAATATGTTCAAACTTAGGATCACACCCTTGCAGTGATTTTCATTAGTGGTTAGTGATTTGGCAAGTCATGCATTTCATTTCAGATGCCTTAAAAGGAGAAAAAAACTGATTTTCAAAAAGAATTAAAAAGCCAGCCCCTCAATAACAGACCCTATCATTCTTGGCACCCAGTTATTGAGGACACAATGTCAGATTTGGAGTTGTGCCATGAGCCAATCCAAATAAATTTAACCAGTTTCAGAGAGAGAAGAGAAACTTTTTTTTTGAACTTGCTAGGTACTACTGTCTTTAGCATGGATTAAAAAAGATTTCACTTACTTATATAATTAATTTTGGATTTAGCTGCTAAGATCTATAAAAAATACTTTGATTTTTTTCTGTGAACATTTAAAAAAATGAGAAAAGTACATATTGTTCCATTTTCTCACATAAAACTCCTACTGATTTCAAGAGTAGGCAACATGAATGTGATGTCTTAATGAAAAGATAACAGTAAGCAACAAAACAGTTAACACAAAGCACAAGTTGCCTGGACTGGGAACTTTTTAACTCAGCTGTAGAGTGCAGTTATTCAGATGATTTCCTTGTGTAAAATGTGATGTAATCAACAGAGTTCTGTATAATCCGGCTGATACATGTGAGTTAATCCAAAATGTCTAAATATTCTTTTCAACATTTTTGTGAAAAAAGTAGAATGAGGTTTTGTGGAAATTATTTTTTAAAATCTCAAAGTCATTGCTATGAACAATCTATCAAGAATTAAATCAGCACCCAGGGAAACCCACATCTACATAGTTTCGTGGGATCAAAGGGAATTTCAAGATTAATCTGTGTAATAAAATTCAACCAGAACTTGCAGACAATTTGGCCTTGATTTTGACTTATCTAAGTTTTTTTTAATAGCAATCTTCTCTGAAAAGAACTAAAACATATAAAAAATTCAAGGTCTAGATTCATGGAACTTAACTGAGGCAACCAAAGGCTTTTTAGAGTCACTGAAAAGAGACTAACACCTTCAGAGAGTGACTGACTCAACCCACATAAGTCCTGTGGCATGCTCTAAAGGGACCTCTTTAAAAAATTATTAAGCAGGTCTCTGAGTATGAGTACAGCCTCAGTTAAATGGCTGACGTTTGGCAAGTGAATCTGGGCTTAGAATTTCTATGGGGATTTGGTATTCCTTCTTCATGAGATACCCCTAAAAAGTCCTTTTAGATTCTGAATCCTACTTTAAGTACTGAGGTCCTTCCTGTTTGTAGGGCAGAACCATCTCCAAGGGACAATTATTGTTATTTCTCAGGAGAGAAAAAACATATTTTTTATTGTCAGAGACTGTTAGTCTATTGTTTACTCAACACTTTATCTCAGCTAACACCTGATATGGATGGTTAAAAAAAAGCAAAGAAAAAAACGAGATATGTGAAATTAATTTTATCCCAACTGTTCTCCAAACTTCAGGCTCAGAAGATATCTTTTTATTATTATTATAACAGTAATACACACGGCTTTCATGAAGATGTACTTGAAATATCATGGTATGGCTCTTCCATTTACCCTCTAGCACTCTAGATCTCTGGCAGGAGGAAAAAACATCCTGATAATTGCTGAAATAAAGTCCAAGGCATTTCGTTTAAAATCTAAAAGTGGAGGTTTCCATCTTAGTCATAATTTCTGTCAGTACTTGTGAGCTTCTCTGTTTCAAGCTTCACCTTTGCTTCTATTTTTAGGCATAATTGTTCTTTCCCTTTAGAGACTTAACAACCTTCTTTTCATTGAAAATAAAGCCTCAAGAATCGGCTGACCTCACTACTAGGCATTAGGTAATGCTGTTATAGATTCTGCCAGGCATTTACAGAAATTTATTTCCCATTGTGGATATTCTTTAAAAAGGTTTATATCTTATCCTGGTCACAAGTTGAAAGATTCTGTAGTTGAGAGTTCTGTGGCAAAAGACATTTCATCTTTCCTCTGGGACTTTTTTCCTCACAGATTTATGTGTTTTCCTGAATATTATTTCTGTGTACAATATCCACTGCTCTTCCCTTATCTACCAAATCAGTCATTTATTTGTAGAATGTTAGCCAGTTGGTGTCAGCTTTTCAGGTTGAGGAAAGCCTTGAGCCTGAACGCTGCTATTTGTAGGTGAATATACCAGCCATTCAGATCTCATGTAGAGAATATTCAGTCTCAGCACCTTTCTCTTGAGACGTGTTTTAAAATGAAACACATCCCTGGGACCCAGGCAATGGATTCCAGTCAGCAGCCCTTCCTGGAATTGTTGTGGCCCCACAGAAAGTTGCAGGTGTGGCTTCAATTTTGTCTCCATGGGCTTAAGCACAATAATTAAATAGTGCTCTTCTCAGCCTGCCCCTGTGTTGAGTCTGGCAGTCCAGAGCATGAGACTTCCTGTGCCGCTTTCCGGGAGTCTTGCTGGCATAGATGATGGAGTCTATTTCAGAGCCCAAGCATCCTAAACATTAGGTCTTCATGTATGTTGACCATAGTCACTAACTTTGTACACATAGAGCAATCTGCCACCTGAATCTTTAACGGCGATGCTCACAAAATGTAAAATATCATAATAATAATCATTAACATTGCTATCAGTCTTAATAGGTACTTCTCACAATGTTTTATGAGAGTAATGTTTTTTCCTCTTTAAAGTAAAAGAACTGAAAAAAAAACTTTTTTATTTACCAGATTTTTCAGACAGATACTGTGGGCCAAGCATCCCACAGACAGAAACGGCCAACAAAGAAATAAGTGCTCCCAACTTAACATAGAGGATAGCAAAAGTAAACAGAAGTTAAGGCTAAAAATTTTAGACTTTACTCAGCTGTTTGCTATTTACAAACTGAGACTTTTCAGATGTTGCTGTTGAAGTGAGCATTAAACATTTGTATAAATAATAAGAACATTCAGTTACATTCAAAAGTATGTAAGATAAGTAAGGGATTTAAACTTTCATGCCTCAGGGCATAACACTAACATTAATTGCCTGGGGTTGGAAAGTAATTTCCTTTATGGCAGGTTATTCCAAACTCTTCATTATAGGAAGCATAATTTACTGACCCCTGTCAGGAGCAAGTTACTGGACAAATGGACTACTTATCTGAATCCTGAAGATATTTCATGTCAGATTCAGAACTATCCATTCCTAATGAGGGAAGAATGTAGGAGAATAAAGGAAATGCATTTCTTTAATTACAGGCTCATCAAAAGCAGGCTAAGTTAAGTACTATAGCCTGATCTTAGTTCCTGATGCATCACAGTCCTGCAGAAAACTCAGGACCGTTTGCATGATTAACCCTTGTAATCAAACGAATAAAACCATAGGGAGTGCTAAAAAAAATGCTGTTATATGTTTCATTTATTAATTGAAAAGTGTATAAGAAAAAATACGAGGGTGGTACATTTTCGTTCCCAAAGGATGTAAAAGATAATTTTGACATTTAATAGAAGGATATGAGAAAAGGTTAGATGTTAAATAAAATGCTGAGACATTTGTGAGTGGGATGAGGAAGATAGTACATGATGTGGGTTAATATAGTTCCAACAAGTTAACATAAATTAAACATTTTCTTAAATTAAAGTTTTTGTCCCTGTATGATCAGGATAACCTGATATTCAGATATAGCTGCTGCATTTTTTAAATATTCTACACCTTCAGGTTTTTAGTTACTAAATCATCCAATAGTGAGCCACTCATCCAATAACACTTGTAATAAATTCCAATCAGGAAGATATTTGGATGGTGACACAATTTGAGTATTGGCAATATTTTCTACGCAATGTTCTCCTTAAAAGTCTCTTGAGGTGAAGCTACATAAACCAGCTTCTGGCTTATCTTTTATTTCACAAATGAAAAAAAACAAACAAATAAACCCACAGCATTCAGGGGCATAACAGATAATGCTAGAACTTCCACAATAGGCTACACATTATTTTTTTAAAGTTAAAAATACCAGAAAGTTTGTAGTTGTGGCACCAGATTTAATAATCTGTGCATTTACTTCACACAAAGGAATTACTGAAAAGGAGTACAGATGCAGGGATTAGGACTTCAGCTCTGCTATCTCTGGGGTTCCCGGTCTATCCCCTAAGCCATCACCATGTGGTTTTCTTGCAGCCTTTGTCCTCCAGTTTTCTTCAAGAACTTTAATTTATTTCGGCGAAAAATAATAGCTTCAATAAGATGGTTAGAAAGTGCTGCTATATATTATCTACATAAATCAAGTCTCTTTGGGTGAAATCAGATATTTATGGAAGAAGGATATTTTCTACAGTATTTGCCATCAGCATGGCTTCCTTACATTATCTACAAGCCTATACTGCCACAGCAAACCGTAGCTCTAAAAAGACTCATCTTTCCCTCTCACCATACAATGGCGGAGGGATTAGCTGTCTACTTGGAATTTTGGTTTTCACTGATCTTTTTCTTTCATTTGGATTTGTATTTTATATCACAAATGGTTCATTTGTGCATTAATTGTGCGAGACAATGAATGACAGTGAATGACAGTCTTGCCAGTAAGAAGGGAGACTTCTTGAAGAAGAAATCCTAGCGTTTTTTGAAACTTATAATGATTATTTTATATGACCTTGGACAAGATGCTTAATAGACCATGATAAGAAGAATAGACCATGTTGGTGTGGGGAGGAAGAAAGTAATAATTTTTTTGATCATAATAGTAATGATAGTAAATATTCCAAAGAGAGAGGATTATTCCATATTGTAGCAAAATACCAAAGGATCGCTAAAGTTGCCCAAAAGCATGCAGATTCATCAGCTGCTACACTCCTGAGCAATACACCTACAGAATGATGCCTCTGACAGCTATTTTACTTGTAATACGCTAGAAGTGTTCAGAGCTCTTTCCGATTTTAGTGTGGTAAACAAATCCAAAGGAATGGAAAAAAATTTGTGAAAATCAAAGTTCTGCATAGCAAGAGCTGATAGATGTCATCAGTTGACTTTATGATGTTACTTTGAGTTTGTATGCAATCTTTGATATCTGGTAAGTGTTATTTCATTCGTGTTAATACTTAAGGAGCCATGTAGTGTAAACTGTTTACTAAAGCGCAATCTATTGCCTTGGTTATACCTTCTTTTCCTTGGATAATTCTGCACTAAATTATCCATTTTGTAATGGCTTCAGACCTGAACAGCTAGTGCTTTGTGCATGCCGTGACAGACTGCTAGTCTTCATGCTGCATCATCTAGGTATGTTATCCTAAAGGACAAATAGATGGAAGAAACGAAATTTCACACATCTCCTGGTACAGTGTTTCTTTGTCACAGGGAATACTGATCCTCATATGCATTGGATGATCACTCATTCTTTGCACCAGCTTTCCACTTTCTCAACTGGCGTTTTGGTTTTCTGTAAGAGGCTGTGATGCTTAGACATTGCTGAGGTACATAGCTTTGCTCTGTCACTCTCTCAGATGCAGTTGATCACGTTTGCTAAGAGTACCAATTCCTGATCAGCTTGCAACATCTCTCCTTGCTCTACAAGTGCAGTCTGGCATCCACCTAAGGTAATTCTATGTCTTGAACTATAGGAAAGGTATTTACGTGACTCCTCATATATAAAAAAATCAAGGTTTAAAATATCCTGCCATCCTTTTGTTTCTTAATGTCCCACCTCTCACTTGTGCTTATTCTAATTTAATTCCCCTGAAACCGATTCCTTAACACACTGCAGATGTGAGCCAGCACCAAAACACCAGAAGGCCTGTGGCTGGAGAAGAAGATGCTGACTTAGAAAGCTAATCATGATGGCTTGAGTCCATGAGAATTTTGCCACTGATTTCATTACAGCCAGGACAGGCTTCTCATTATGTGTTTCACATATGAAGGCTGAACCCCAAATATATTATTATATCAACAAAATAATAAGAGCTTTAAATATGTGGTCGCATGTTATTGCTGCTGCTTGGTCCTTTCTGCTTTGGCAATATGAGTTTGCTTTTCATGCCCTGGATACTGAATGATCTATTACGTTATCTTACTCAAATGCTTATGATCTCATTGAGCTATTTCCATTCACTAAGCTATGTGATGATGTAAAATGTCATGCACATTAATCTGATGCCAATACGTAGCAAAATAGCTTCCTTTACAGGAATCAGTTTCCTTAGATGCTTATTACAAGAAACTGGTACATGAGGCTACTGTGATACTGGTAGGCTTGCATATAATGAATCTTGTAAGTCTAAAGGAAGCAGATATTGATGTAACTGCCTGCCTGTCCAGCATCAAAGGCAACACCAAGTTTACCAATCACAGAATACCTAATCAGAGAATGTATAAAATGGCTGACGTGGATCTCAAGGTCTAGTTAATCCATCCTGCTGTCTCGAAGTACAAACAGGCCTGATAAAAAATTTTAAAACCTTGCAATGAACAATAATCTATTCCAATGTTTTATTATTTTTAAAATTTAAATTTTTCTTTCTCCATGTCTAATATAAAAGTCTTATTGTTGCATTGTAAGTCTGTTAGTTCTCCTCCTGTACATGATGGACTTGGAGAACCAATGATTCTCTTTCACTTCACAGCAACCTTTCATGATTTTGAAGACTGTGCCTCAGACTCTCCAGACTAAATGATAAACCCAAGTTCTTCCAACATTTCTCATAGGTTATGTTTTTCTGGTTTCTCTTGATTTTTGTTGTTTCTCTCTAAAGACTCTAGTTGTCCCTCATTTTTTTTCTGACTCTGGTGCCTAAATTCATACTGTAGATGAATGAAGCAGGAATATTGTTTCCTGTGTTTACAGTCTGTACCGCTGTTTACAAAGTGTGGTATTTTTCTTATTCACAACAGCATATTGTTGATTCATGCTCAACTACAATCCACTTTAATCTCCAAATTTTCTTTTAACTTTATCCAGCATGTGTATGGGTAGTTATTCCACCAGACTCTCTGCTTATCATAATTTCTGAATTAAGGTCACTACAGTCTAATACCATTATACAAAATGATGGCAGTCTTTACAACCATTGTAACATCTTCAGACTTAATAGGCATATTCTCTATTCCATCATGTATATCCTATATATCTGTGTAAATTCATAAATATTTATAAATATATGTATGCAAATGTAGAATCATAGAATGGTTTAGGTTGGAAGGGACCCTGAAGATCATCAAGTTCCAACCCTCCTGCCACAGGCAGGGACACCTACCCCTAGACCAGGTTACTCAAAGCCCCATCCAGCCTGGACTTAGACACCTCCAGGGATGGAGCTTCCACAACTTCCCTGGGCAACCTGTTCCAATGCCTCACCACCCTCAGAGAAAAATTTCTTCCTAATATCTAATCTAAATCTACACTCTTCCAGTTTGAAGCTATTCCTCCTCTTCCTATCACTACATGCCCTTGTAAAAAGTCTCTCCCCAGCTCTCCTGTAGGCCCCCGTTAGGTACTGAAAGGCTACAATAAGGTCTCCCTGAAGCCTTCTCTTCTCCAGGCTGAACAACCCCAAGTCTCTCAGCCTGTCCCACAGGAGAGGTGCTCCAGCCCTCTGATCATCTTTGTGGCCCTCCTCTGGACCTGCTCCAACGCGTCCATGTCCTTCTTATGCTGGGGGCTCCAGAACTGGATGAATATAGATGAATAAATTCCTTGAAGCATATCACAGTTGAATACTTGGCACACTTAAATTTTCATAGCTTTTTTAAGGTTGTGTGATAAAGAGCTGGTCTCCACACAGACAAAGGAGTCCAGAGGAGCAATGGCAGCTGGTGGGAGCCAAATAATACCATCACTTACCTCCTCTGTGGCCATTATAGTAGTCAGCAGACTGTGAAAGTCTGATCCCCACAGCCATGAAGGAGCAAAGAAGCATGATGGTGGGGGGGCATGAGCCCCGGCACCAACCCCACAGGGGACAGCCAACACCAGGATTCAGATTCAGAGAGGAGGCTCTCTGGGTTGCCCCATAGACTGGTGACACTGCTCAGGGGTATGGGGTTTGCTGTGAGGTACAGGGAAAAGCATTTCAACACTGCACAAAACTTGTAGGATGTTTAGGGAACCAAAGTCGGAGAAATGAGTGTGGTTTAGGGAGGATCAAGTGTGGAAAAATAGAGAAGAGTATGAAAGGAACCAATTGCACATAAAGAGGTGCTGGTCTATCAATGCCCAAAACTGTTCACTTAGCCACTTAGTCTGTCTTGTCTCATTAAACTCAATTTCTAGTGATTTTCCTGGGTGCAGAGCTCCGTGGGCTGTGTGCATGTGTGGGGAGGGTCTGAGAGACAGTGGTTGGGGAGAACGAGGGGTGGAAGGGGAGTTTGTGTGCCTGTGGTGCCAGTACAGGATCATTTTTGTGGTCCTGTATATATTTGTATATATTTCCCACTTATGTATTTTCATCCTGATCAGCCAGCAAGAGGAACAGGATGAGGTCACTGGTGTCATTAGAGTTTATGACTGAGTGGGTTTGTCTATGATGATGTGTGTGGCCGGTCACATGTATATGGATGTAACATACTGTATGTGCATGTGTGCCCAGGGGAAACGCATGCTTGACCTTGCTGTTGGACGGACCTGGGGACACAGAGCTGCAGCAGCCTCACCTCTGCTGCGCTGCAAGGTCTGACACCCCCTAAGAACTTGCATGCAGCCCTTGGTTCTACCTCATCTGTAACTTTAACGATCCTTCTTCTCCACTGGAAAATAAGGTGTATAGTCCTAAGGAACTTCAAAGGATCCTTTTAGAAATCTGGCTAATGCAGACACATTTGGCTGTATCTTTAGACAACGTGAACAGAAAAACATAATTAAGATAATAACTGAGGAACAAATGGCTTTGTTTTGTTAATGACTCTCTGGCACTGGTTTTGCAGAATACGTACCCTTGAATGAAAATAGCCAACCAAATTTTCCAGCTTGTCAATATATGTAAGAATTTCTGCCCAGCTGATACTCAAAAGGAGGAGGAGGGAGGGACTGAACTAGTGGAAAGAAGGGAAATGAAGACCTGAGCAACTGAAAGAAATACAGCTGATCTAATCTGTTTTTTTTTCCCCACTTCTTTTTATGTTTGTCTCCTTCTTTCTCCTTTCATGGATGTGTGTTTGTATCTTTGTCACCAAAATTAAATATGACTGCAGTAAATTTCTTGAACTCATTTCAGTTCTCTTAATTAATTTGAAAAAAAAAAGATTGCAAAATACTGTTTTCAATCACTCTATGCCAATCAAAATAATTGTGAATTTACTGCAATTAACACCCAAACAAACTGCATTAGTTTTAACTAAGATGAGTTCAGAAATCTATGGAACAGATTTTTGGAACAAAGAAAGACCATGGCACATGTAGACAGCAAAGTGTTCCGAGAGTCTACAGAGCTGAAGCATTTGAGAAGGACAGACAGTAAAAGAGAGTGTTCATGGTGAATGAACCTATCATCTAACTGATACACAGATGTGTGTCCGCAAAGACCTATAGACTTATTTTCATCTTGCCTGAAGTTCTGATAATTGCATCATTTTAGCTGACATGTTTAAAGATCTTTTGTGTTATCTGTTAAATTTTTAAAGTACTATTTTATCTGAAATAAAATTCAATAAATATGAAAATAAGATGGCTCATATTAATCTGCAGCTGAAATGTGTCATTTTTCAAGTTCTTTTTACTTCTAATATGTGCAGAAGCTGTATTTCATATTCACAGTGTATTTATAATATTAATTATATATTTATAGTATTAATTGTATACTGTTTATAATCTAATTACATAGTTTGAAAGAAATGTGGCAATCAATATTAACAATGATTTACTATACTTGAGAAATGAAAGAAGCATTGCCTTCATATACCACAATATAATTTGTATATTTTGACTGAATATCTACTTCAGCAAGACATGCAAGGAATGTTTATATAAAACATTCGTGAAAGAGAAATTAAAAATAAGTAATATGTACTCAGTTTAATAATAAACACAAGCTGCATTTAAAAAAAAAAACTAATTAGCTTTTTGAAAAAAAACCCTATGACATATATTATCAACTTTTCAGCTACAGAAGTACTGATTCTTCAGGATTAGGAATTATAGGACAATCCAAAGCATATTATGTGTTTGTTTCTTTTTTTCATATGCAGCCAATGATAATAACAAAGGTTCCGTTTAGTTACTAAAGAAACAAGGTGAATGCAAAAGATTAAAATATTTTATTGAAGGTTTTAATAATTTCTTATCCAGGGAAGCACAGGTACAGACGTAACAAGTCAGGCATTTTACCGCTCCCAGAAAAACTGAACATTCAAACCTGATACAACCAATTATTTCAAACCAAAATAATGCACAATGCACTGCTGTTTGAGATTTTAAAAAAAACCAAACCACCAACAAACCAACCACCAAACAAGAAAACAAACAGAAAACCAAAAAACTTTACACTTAAGATGGCACATTAACATGAAGGCATCACATATATTTGCTGTTATGGTACCTGATGTTAAAGCACACTTGGCAAAGCTCTTACAGGTAATGGTATAACCACTGCAATTTTTCCTGGTTAAACTTCACTTCAGTGTTTTTCCATCTGAACACGGAGATCACTCTTGCTCTCTCTGGAGTGGTTTGCGCTCCGGAGGTAGCATTGGCTGTAACTTCTGCCAGCGTTGTGGAGGCCAGAGGATATGAGTAGCTCGAGCATGTAAAAGTCCAAGAGAAACCTGTAACCAAAATATAAACCAGAGAGATTATTAAATACTGTAAATAAAATAAAACATGGAAAATACAAAGTACATGATGATTTGTTACAGCAATGAGGGAATAAAAAGTAGAGAAGTTTGCATGCATGAGGAGTGTCTCAAGCATGTAATGAGAGGAAAAGAAATACTGCTTCAGTGACATTTTTTTTGTGATAAAACATTTAGTGGAACTCAAAACAGCTCGCTGAAATGCACTGGCTGTTACAAACATGAACTAGGAATGTTTTTTCAGGTTCACGAAAAACAGTTGGTCAAAACAGCTGAGATGTTCTATAATCCACCAAAAGCTTTTGGTTATTTGTTATTCTAGGTACAGCAGAACAAGGTTCAAGTATCTATTCTGAATAAGTTAAACAGAACCTATGTCTCAGATTTGAGCTATGTACAGTAACCACACCAGGATACTGGCCTTTTGAAACTTGCTGTGCTTTCTATGTAACATTGTCCTTCAAAATTCCATTTTTTTCTCCAACCAGAAATGGAAATTACTGTGAATCATAAATATTTTCCCAAGGATGAAAATGTATTTCTGATAGAATTATTTGAAACACATCTACAGATCACATATTTTTGACATTCTAGGACTACACTTTATTCATATGTTTTGTAAACATGTTTTAGCATCTTATTATTTATTATTGTGTGGTTTTACTTCAATAATTTTACTTTATTAATGCTTTATGTCAATAAATCAAAATGAAAGTCAATACTGATAATGCTTACGAATTAATCACGTCTAGGTGGCATAGTTTAGAAAACTGAATTGCTTAGAAAACCTTAAGAAAATTACAAACAAGGCTTTTTTCCAAATATGGTATGAAATGGCTGGACTAAGAATAACAGACTAGAACAGTCACATTTTCAGACTGAGATAATAAGACAGGCCTTCAATGTCTGTACTTAACACTGAAAGTAAGTAATTTGGTATGCAGTTAATCTCACTTCATTTGAAAACCTTCAGGATAGACTTCTGCATCTTAAATTACTTGTTTAAAGTTCTTCTGGGGACAAGAGCAAGTTATAAGCTTCCCAACAACTATAAAATATCCAAACCCAATAAAAAAGTTGCAACCAGGACAAAAACATGGTTAGAAATATTAAAATGTCTCTGTATGGGAAAAGATGAAATAATTCAGACTTCTAAAGAGACAACAGGGTCAGAAGTCTATAAAATTATGAATGGGATGGATAAAAAATGCATAGGCTTTATTTGCCTATTATGTCATCGTTTCTCATAAGAATGAGGAAACATGAGATCACATTATCTTAAAAAAATTTTAAAGCCAACAAAAAGGAAATGCTTCTTCAGAACATGCACGATTACATCATACTTGCATACATTATACAGGACACTGAAGACGCCAGAAAAGAATAACAAACTGGTTCAGAAAATAATAATAAAAGCAAAGTCCATTATCACTACAGTCCACATCAGGAAACATTGAGGGAAAAATTATATACTTGTTTTGTTCTTATGCTCTAATGATCTGGTATTGGCTGTTAGAGACAGGACTTATATGGATTTCTGGTTTGAACCCGTTCATTCCTGCTTAAATTTTTATGTAAACTCTGTTCTTCAGTTCCATTAGTCATCATAAAAAAAGTGATTTCAGTAACCAGGTAATTCAGCATTTTATGCAAATAGACACCAAATAGGCCCCTAGGAATATCTTCAGCTAATTTTCTTGATTTAATTTCATAGGATTAATGTATATTCACCAGTCTCTCTCTGCCACATAATCAAATCAGTGAAGCTGAAGTGGTCTATATCTAATTCTGTATTCTGCACCTTGATGAAGCAGGTGCTGAATTACTTGAATATAATTTGGTTACTTAAAACCCACAATATCTAAAAGAATTTGAAGTAGATCACTAAAATTGCAGTCTAGCATCATATTTCACTTCCTTGATCCCTTGCAGGGATCACTTATTCCCCTGATCCATTGCAGCTTTTTTCCTACATTTAAGCAAAGGACAGGCTGCTAAGTGACAACTCCGTTCTGATAGGATTTAGCTACATCTTTTTAAGTCTTGACATCCTTCTGTGTAGTTTGTTGGCTATTTATGGAATTCATAATATCTTTTACCTTAATTATCCTATAAAGGGGCCTGCAAATGTAGTATGGCCACAGGGATTTGTTCCCTGAGTATACAGCATGGTGGCACACACATTACAGGCTGCTGCCAAAACATAAAACCACAGCAAACCCCACCACTGCATATAAAATGTGACAGCATTAGTAAAGAGAAAAATGTTAAAATACTCTTCTCAAACACAAGTAACATCCCATTTTCAAAGCTCTGTGTTTTTCTCAGTGCATTGCTTGTTAATGATGTCAGTAGGAGGTCTGCACGTAGACTGAGAATATAATAAATGAATCCAAACTTGTTTGAAGATAAGGCAGGGAATAATTTTGCCCAGAGGATTACTTCTACTGACCATCATTTGACTTGAAACTAATAAAGAAATATCCTTCCTATAAACCTGATTTACAGTACAACATAACTAGTGTTAAAAAGGAAAAACGGGTATTGTTGGGTGATAGAAGCCTTTGCTAAATAACAAATGACACTGATGCTATAGGGCTTCTTTTATAATAACTTAAAGGCTCACTTTAAAAGCACCTTGATGTTTGACTTCTGCAAACAACCTCAATAACTTTGTCCATTGCCTATTATTATTCTGTAGTTACCGCAGCAGCCATGAATTTCACTGTGGAAGAACAGAATTGTTTGCAGAGAATAACCTGCCCTTGTTAATGGGTTTACCCTCATCAAGGTTAGATAGGGACAAAGGGTGAAATGAGAGGATACACTTTCTGTTGCAACAGTGAAATGCTGAAATAATCTATTATAAAAGAGTCTAATCAGCTCCCTTACAGACATTATTTATTCTCTTTACTTAAGAAAATAAGTTTACCACCTTGAAACACTGTCTTAACTATAAGAAAAATCAGTACTTTACGGGCACAAATTCTTTGAGGAACATACTTAATTTACCGACATGAGTAAGAGATGTCAGCAATCTAAATAGTTGATTTTTATTTCTATGTTATGTTCTATTTATTATTTTGCTGTAGCAACAACAGACACTATGTTGAATTGAATCCATATTATTCTCCCGTAGCCTAAGCTGTTTAGGCATTGATTCTAATTTTTTTTAATCTTTGAATATTTAATTGAACTGAGAAGTCATTCTGTTGACATAGCAATTTTATCTGCAAAATAAGTTTTGCATGAATAATACTGTTTTGACACTGTTACTGTGATAAAAGCATATTCCCTCAGAGTCTGCTCGTTGTTAGTATGTTAGTTGTATGGAGACTGATTAGTTTTGGCACTGTATTAGGGAAAGATAAGACTAAGCTTGATAGCGTTATCTGCAGTGGTATTTACAACTATCTGTCTTGCTCATTCCATCCTAACAGGTTGGGATAAATGCACCTTTATTAGTATAGAGACTTATATTACTCTCGCTTCTCCTGGTTCCAAAATATGTTATTTTAAAATACTCATTGATTTACAGACTGTACTCCCCACCTCTTCTTGTCTGTTTGCCATTTGACACCTTCACTGTCTCTTACCATGATGCTTTTTCTAATCCCAGATCACAGTGGTAAAAGCAGCATTCAGACTCTGCAAGAATATGGTGTAGATGTAGCGTGCAGGGGTGCACACCAAAATTTCTACAGAAACCCAAGTCTTTAGTTCAGATTTCAAGAAAAGGAAAAGTGCAGATAAGGATGCAACCCTAACAAGGCTATTCTCAACTTTCTCAGGATACGTAAAGTCTACCCAGCCTGCTAAATTCAGGTACTACTGCTCCTAGTTGTGAGTTCACTTTATGTTAGCTGCATTCCCCGCAGATTTCTCTTTGCTTCTTTTTTCCTTATAACTTTGGTGATTTTGCTGTAGCTTAAACAGCCAAGACTTCAAATTCTATAACAACATTAAAACAACAAAGTATAGCACCACTGAATATAACCTGAAATACTGCAAAGAAGAAGCAAAAAACCCCAAGCCTTTACAACCTTTTCTAAAGCTAGACTCCCTAACTAGTCGATTTGCTAATTGGAAGTAATAATAAGACAAAGAGACAAAAAACAATGCAAGAATGTTTGTTCAGCTGTTATTGTAGCCCTGTAAGCCGGTATTGCCATTGCTAGTAATGAGCCATACACCTCCTACTACCTCTGCAAGGCCTCCAGATTAATTTCTCAGGCTTTGTCTGAACTTTCCTTGCCTGCCTGGAGTTTTGATTTAGCTTCTTTAGCTGCAACAATTTTTCTAATGATCAGGTGACTATTGCCTAATTTTTTACAGTTTCCCTTATATCCCTTATATTTGTTTATATTTGCATAATCTTATGGTATAATAAAAGTTCTTACATATACAGTAAAAAATAATTATTCTGTGTAGAATGAAATATTTATGACTTTAACTTAATAATGTGGTTTACAAGACTATAGAAATGGGATAATAAAGACTGCAGGCCTATAAGCAACTTAGTAATGGTCATTAAAAAAAAAACCAAACCAACTGGCTTGGGATTTGGACAAAAAGATTTTAAGGCTAACAAAGAGAAAAAGAGTTCGGAAGAACAAGGAATGTACTAACATATGTAATACAAAAAATGTAATAAACAGATAAAAAGTTATGTTGCCAGTCAACGAATAAAGAACAAGGAAAAAAACCCACGTTAGAATATGTACTAAATTAGCCTCAAGTGGAACTGAGAGCGAGGAAGAAGAAACCATTAATATCACAGTCCTTCTAGTGACAAATTCAGGAGGTCAACAACTTACTAAACCATTCGTTTCCCTTCTTTTTGAGGAGGATGGGTGCCGACAATCTTAGGACCTAAAGGAGCAGCATAAACCCTGAGAAAAGGGTAGATACTTGAAAGTGTTTGTGTGACATTTTTAAACTATACTTTTACTGACTTGTGCATTAATTTGATAATTTGGAGTGTGAATGGTAATATCATTGTAACTGGACTAACCATATTAACAGTCTAAGTAAAATACAGTTAAGAGTCATGATTTAATGCAACTAACCATGAATTGGTGGCTTTCTGCATCAGGTGTGTTTGCCTTTTTGCTCATAACATACTTTTGACTGTAACATTACGTTACTATTGTTGTTTTAATTGAGACTACATGAACTCTCATTAAGTGGTGCAAAATACAGAAAGATTATCTTTTTTATCCTCACTCAGTATTTCTTGGCAATTTTGATGAAATCTTAATAAACACGTTTTGGATTCACTGTTCTTCTGCTTCCACATGCACATTTTGACTGAAATTTAACTTAGTTATTTCAGTAAAAACATGAAATATACAAGAAACATTTACATCTTTGTGACAGAAGGTCCTGTAATAATCATATTACGAAGTAATAAGAAGTAATAAGTAATAAGGAATCTGGGAATAGGTCAGTCACAGAAGATAATAATAAGCAAAGGTAATAGGAAGATAATAATAAAGCAGAGCAGTAATCAACATCGGCTCAAAACAACGATCCTCTCTGAAGGTGTACTTGAATAAGTAATTGAATACAAATACACTTCTGAAGAAGAAGAAAAACTAAAACGTACTATCTAAAAAATGATCTTGTATCATGTTTAAGCCTAGAAAAATTTCAATATGAATTTGTATTTTGTCTCCTGGTCTCATTAATAAATGTTCAAATTGTGCAAATCCTCTAAAATACCAGTGGAAGAGAACAATAATAGCTACTGGACAAACTAGAAACAGAACTAAATTACAAGTGCCACAGATTATAACCTGCGTACTTGGGAAATTTCTTCAAGAGCCAGAAAATGACAATTTTAAAGGCATATATCAGCTTCTGGTTTTGAAGAGTCACTTTTGCTTTATTCTCCTAAACTGAGTCATATTCTAGCAATTTTGCACAGGCCTTCCAAATGCCACGGCCAATGATAAACATGCAAACACAAAAGATTAAATTTCTTTCAAATCAAAAAGGGATAAAACACTACAAACAATCACAGTGTTTCAAATTATGCTTTCTATTCTTTGAAGTAATATACTCTCATTACATTTTTTTTGTTATATGCAGAAGAAAAGAAGCTTTATTTACAGCCTTTCACTTGCTCAGCACTATGGAATATCAGCTGTATCCAAAATTTTCTTCTCAAGTTTTCTGTTTCATAAGACAAAGTCATTGGGGATGGTGGAGAGTAATTCTGTAGCAGTAGAGGTTTATTTAGACTATATTTTGCTGGCTGGACACTTGCTACTCCCCACAGAGTTTCTGAAAGGTGCCAATACATTAGGTGAAAAATCCACTAATATGGAGAAATCTTGGGTGATTTACAGATGGCATCATTTGAGCAGACATATACCTTTAATGAATTTTTCCAGATCTGGTAGTTCATAGCTCTGCTATCTATATCCTAGCTGTAGTTTGACTATGCTGAAATTCTGGAAGACTGGGAATGCCAAATTTGTGTGGAGGGTGAAAAGTGTGTGTAAAGGGACCAGGCTAATGAGAGAGGAGAGAAAAAAGTTCTAGAATATTTCAGCCCCCAAAATCTCAAAGAAAACTCAGGATAGAAACACTTAGGCAACTATGTAGTGCTTCAGCTATAATACTAACAAAAATATATAGCGTGGGATAGCTATCTGTGTCAAATTAGATTGCTTGTCTTTAAGAAAGGTTGTTACACTGGGTTTTGATATTAGATTGTAGGTGTAAAATGGTCTCACAGAGAATTCTCCCAGTAAATTAGTCTCTTCAAAAAATCCATACTTTAATAGAAAGTAAACATGATTGCTATTACATTTCATTTTCTGTACATGGTTGAACTTTGAAACAACCACTATCAAGTGCAGTTGCAGGAAAAAGGCTCAATAAAAATAAAATCCTGTGGATTATAGTAAAATCCCAGAGAAACCACCTTCTCTAGTAGAAATATCTGGCATAATGAACAATAGCAGAAGAAACATATATCCTTGACCTCCTTCTTTTATGAATGTAAGAATAACACAAAGATGAGAATCAATAAATTATTTTGTAAATAAAACCATACCACAATAGACGTTCTTTAACTTATATCAACTCACTGAAAGCTGGCATAACAAGATGCTAACTAGCTCATAAATACAAAAAAAGTGATAGATTCCTTTCAACGACATAGCAAAATACTAATGCCTTCATCATTCCTTCCTCTCCTCCTTGAAGAAATCAAACCTAATGGGGCCATACAGATCTAGTGACAAAGAAAAGAATGCAGCCCATTAATTTTGTTAGTAAGTGTTCCATTACGGTTCCATTAGTTTGACAGCTGAAGCAGCAGCTCCAGATAAAACATCCCAGATGTGTTTTCTTTCACAGAGCTACTGTATAATCAGTAAAGGTCCTTATTAAAGTTATCAAATTCAGAAGTGTTCATTTAGATAGAAAATATATTATAAAAAATCTGAAAATATATAAATGACAATTATTTTATTTTAAGAAAGCTTTAAACAGTGAAAATAGACACTCGAGGGATGCACATATACTACACATATACCCACAGACATAATCACAAAATAAGATGTAAAAGAGAGAAATATATTTCAAATGCAATGGATGATTTCCAGAATGAATAAAATTTGCATGTTAGCACAGAGTAGCTGCCTGAAATTAGTATAACGATTGTGACTGCTCCAATCCAACACGGTTTTGCAGTTTAAGCTATTCATATCAGAAGAGGTGAGTACAGTCGCTGCATTGTAATAAAAACTCAGGTTACTGATTGAATTGAAAAAATGTAATGTACTAAATGTCAAAATAACTGGGCTGCATTCTCGTTTGTTCTATCATATCTACATGCCTATGTTAAACCTGAAGTTACAAAAGAGGTAAAGGAAGGAAATGGTCACTGAAAACAGAATATATTTCACATATAAGATATTTCTACTGTTAGATGTGCAGATAGAGACTAGTTAACATTGAACTATAATTTACTTTCATAAAACTAGTGCAGATTTAAAGCAATTCAGTATAAAGTAGTGTATTGTTTATTCAGTTCATGGAGAAATCTGCTGTCAATGCCACTGACTAAATTAAACACTGTAACAAGCTTCGTATATGTATTCTATGAGCTGAATGTATTTTCTTGAAATTATCAAGGATACATTATTGAAAGGGACACTATAGCTAAATAACTTCTTCACTTCTTCCCAGCTTCTTCTTCTGTGTTTTCTAAAGACATCTTTTTAAAATAGAGGTTAGCATATAACACAGCATTACTACTCTTTTATCTTCAGTAAGCTTGGCATTCTTAGAAATTATTCTTTGTTGCTTATGATTAACAGAACCATTATGCTAAATAGGGCTACAAAAAGATTTACAAACCAATCTATTATTTATTTTTGATTTCTAGTAATAAAAATGGTGAAAGAATTTGCTTAGTGCACAGTATGATGTGCTTTGCATGCTGCATATACATAAATATCATTTAATAGTTAAAAGCTTTTTAATATTTCACTGGGTGATGCACAAAATTCCTAGACTAAATAGGATTGTCACCAAGTCATGTAACTCAACAGAAGAACAAAATGTACTAATAGCTTTCATGAAAGAGCCCTACATTAAAAAGCAGTAATGTGTTTTCAATTCAGTATTTTAAGAATTGATAAATCGAGTGGCAGGAAACAATTATTAAAAAACATTCATTATCTTCACGTAGATAGTATCCCAAATCCATGCATATTAATTATTCAGGAATACATAGAAGCCTTCAATGTGAATTCCTGTTCAGCAACATCTTGTGTCAGTGCCAACAGAGTCAGAAGAATGTCAGGCTTAGTGACATTTTTCAGCTTACTACAATGATATTGATTATGTGCATTATCTTTCTTGACTTAGGGCACTATGCAGAAATGCTGTGTGTTACAGATTAAGTTGATTTCCATCTTTGTTCCATTGCATGTCATTAATTTATAGTTTCATTCTAAAGCTTTGGCAAACGCAGCGGTGAGGTGCAATGAGTACAAGGGAAGGAGTCACAGAGCAGCTCTGAGAGCTCACACACTGCTCAGGGATCGCACTTCTCCTCTCACTACGCTGCTCCTCCGCACACCCAATTCATCCCCACAGGCTGATACTGGAATGGATGGAACCATGCTCTCTGCTCCATCGCCCCTTCTCTGCAGTGCTCTGTGCTTCCAGGAGGGCTGGACAGAGGGATCCTGGCGCTGCTCTGGCCATGGAGATTTACTGTGATGCTCTGTGCAATACAGAGGAGAGCCCTGGCATATTCCTGCCCTGCTTCCATCTGCTCACAGGTAAAGCAGGCCCTAATGATGAGTGGCTGGGACTGCAAAGCTGAGCAAACAAGCTAGGAGGATAGGTCAAATTCCACCAAATTTCCAGAAGTATGACTGGGCCAGAGATCATATGCATGCGAGCTGGTAGAGGTGACATTTCAGATTCATTCAGGATAAACAAAAGGAAAGGAAGAAGTCCTACTGCCAGAAGGAAACAGTAGGCTTTGGTTTCTAGATACACTCAAATTCCTCAAGACAAGTGATGTGAAAAAAAACCCCACATAGTAGATATCTCTCACATCTAATTTATATTCTTCATACACTTTCCAAAAGCTCAGAAAAGTCCCTGATCTCATAGGTTAAAAATCAGGGCTCTTTATGAACTTAGCGAAGTATCAACGCTAAGGGAGGTCGTGGAGAACATCCCACCCCGCTGCTGCCTCGTTTGCTCTGTTAGGAGTGGCTCTAGCCTGAGTGGCTCCATCAGTGAGCACTGTGATGGGACAGCGTTCGGAGCAGCAGACCCCAGACATCTGGGAAAGTTCATTAACTTAAATTTTTCTTGGCAGATACCTGGCAGTCAGGCCAGATCAAGTTACAGCAATTATCAAATGCTGAAGTAAGAAAAAAAAAAAATAAATAAGGCAAAGTAAAGAAGGCCAGCAGTAGCAAGAAAAGTTAATTCAAGAAAACAGGTGAGAAAATACGTCTTAATTAAATGAAAATGGTGCAATACCTTATGATACTACAACTGTTATTGGGCAAAGCAAACCTTTTCCAAAGCTAGGAGAACTGTTCAGTGACAATTGCTTGTATGTTCAGCAAATAGATCTGCCAACCTACTCACAGCTTCTCCATTCTTTTATAACATATTTCAACAGTTTTAGTCTGATAAAAATGAGGTTGTTGCACTACTGCTAATAAAATAATTTTGATTTTCTCTTACCTTAAAAAGACAACTGTTCAATAGACTATTCTATTTAACTAAATATTTCAAAAAATCCTACTGTGAGGCTTGCTTATATTTTCTTCTAAAATGGTATACAGAAACAGTTTGACTTACAGAAAACATGCTGTTGGCAATATGAGCTATGAAAAGCAATGGGGAGTAAATATTCAATGAGCAGCTAGGATATCAAAATGTCATTAAATAGCTGCGTGCTATGTTATTAAAATTATAAAAGACTTTTTAATAGAGGTCTTTGTGTGAGGATGGCTAGAGCTCATCTAAAATGGTAAATTTAATCAAGATAATTGTGTATATGTAATATCCCCAAGCTGGTTTACCAGAAAAAAAAACCCACATACATACTTTAAATATATACAAATATTTTTCTCCCACTTATAGCTATAATAATAGCTATACATTTAAGAATGTTCAAATATTTCTTCTCTTGTCTTTATCTGATTTATTCTGTATTTTTGTTAAAACTATGGAGAAGAGATTGAATGTACTAAACCCAGCTTTTTACTATCTTTTTTTCCCTAGTCAATCTTACTGTTATTTAGCATTGTTTTTTTATGATACTGTGACATTTGTCAAAATATAAGGCTTCTTGGTATAATTCAAATCATATAGCTACCCTTTCACTTTGTAACAGAAATTATGATTAAATAATTGACACTATATTCTTATGAATATAATTTCCACATCCTACATAACTAATCCTCCTCATATTCATATTTTTTTTCTTTAGTTCACTGCTGATCAACGTAAGATAATGGCATAACAGGTGTTGCTGAGGAAAAAAGCTTCAAAAAAATAAATCAGAAGTATAATATTCATATCCTTAATCAAATACAGTTCTGTGCAATCCTGAGTCTACAAGGCTGGATCTCGCATGTGAGATGATGGTTTAATTCTTCACAGAAAATTCCCTCAGTGAGGGAGCATGCGTGTTTATGAAGAAGGCAATTTTATAGAGAAGTGACATGATGGATCAAGTCTCGAGGCCTGGCCCGTGTGCCCGGCAGCCCAGCCAGAGCTGACTGATCCAGAGGAGGCGGAAGGGACCAGCAGTCAGGGTGATGCCAGCTCCTCATCATTATGGGGACATCACAAAAACTAGGAAGGACAGGAGAAGCCCACATATGAACTTCCTGACTATTACATTAGAGATCCAGTTAATCGGCCTAAACGGAGGTGCCTTCTGCCATTGCAGGTGTCTCAGGAAACCTCTACTGGCCACTGTGCCTCCTCATTCAGAAGGGCACAAGCTTCTTCAAAGTCCTGTGCTATATCTTTCAGAAGCATATAAATGTCTCAGATTCACCAGGACACAGGAAAAACAGTTTGTAGGCAGCCAGTTCTCCCATTCTCTTCAAAAGCTTTGTTATTCTCCTTGGTGAAAACTCCCCATTTTTTTTCTGTTTTTTCATTTTCCCCTTGCTCTCTAGCCTTCTTTAATGTACTCTTACATAACAAGATAGGATACTATAAACCAAATAACTGAGTCACAGACTGCATACTTTCAAAATAAAAAGTTACCTTCCCCATTAGCCAAATACAGTAATCAGATTTAATCCACTACCTCACCATCAAGAGCTATATTTTTCTCAAGGAAATATTAAGACTTGTTCTTAAGTTATACAGCATGAACAAGAAAGTAGTAGAAGACTAATGAATTCAGTTGTCTGCATATTTAATAAAATATTCTCTCATAGTCGCAATCAAGCCCTAGTTCAGCAAAGCATATGCTGAACTTTAAATATTCAAGTAAAACACTTGAGCACATCATTAAAATTAAGTAAAATAAAATAAAACTAATACAATTTCCAGTGAGCTGATGATCCAGATTTATTAACTCTTTAAATTACTCCATTTTTCAGATTATATGTAGCTATTAGGCTATTTTAGCAAGATATAACCACACGGGACTGCCAGGTCATCGGTACAAGAAAAGGACTAGCACATTAGGATGTGAAAGATCTAAATGTTAAATCTTAACACCACTAAAACTAATTCATTCCATGGAGCTTTTCCATTCCCAGTGAGAAAATCAATGAAAGTAAAATTCCATTAAGTGCTTACCTTTATAACACAATCTCATTCAAAACATGCTGCAAATCCAACATTTTGTACCTCTGTGTTTTGGGGGACAGAAATCACATTTTTGGTCAGGAGCAGACTGCGTATCCATCATTATTGCTACAATGCCTGGAGTTCCAAGTACTGTCTCTGAAATTAGCTGAGGAGACAGCAGCAGTGACATGTGCAGACAGCACAATCTGATACATTTTCATCAGTCTGCTCTGGAGAAAATATAGTTCTGTATGTTTACTGAGTTGTTTTTTCTGCTTCAGGATCTTAGCACTCAAAGAAGGTGAAAAAAGAGATCCATATTTTAATGAGACTATTATGAATAGTTCATCTTCTACCTTGCTTTAGAGTACTGAATTTCTGTCAGCTATAGGTAAAGGCTATGAAAGATGGCCGTTGCAATTGCTTTGCAATAGAGGTCTGGCAACCTCCCTGTAGCATCTTTGTTCTCCCACTACTGTACAGCTTAAGCAACCCAGTCTGAGCTTGGTAAGGACTATACATTATTGTTTCCAAAATGATACTTTGTGTACTTTCTTGTTCAATAAGTCTAATGCTTACTACTATTGTATAGACAAAAGCCACCCCAAAATCTGCAAAGAAAGGCTTCCATGCTTTGTTCCACATTTCCCACAGTAACCTACATCCCCATGCTGTCTGGAGTCACATACAGCCAGAGGCAAATCTGAAGCTGCCATGTCCTCAGAAGTTTCACCATCTGGTGGTATGCACCATTTACCCATTTGAAGAGTGAATCAATCTCAAACTGGAGGCTGCCACACTGCATGTTTGCAGGCATGAGGATGGGATTTTAAGCATGAGTAACATACATATCATGCATCAAAATTGTGATACTCTAAACACAGCAAGTAAGAAGATGGAAGTTAGTAACTAATGATAAGGGAAAGCGTGGTTCTTATTAAAAGTGAAAAAATGCAGGGTCAGGTTCTCAAGAGAATTGGGAAAAACAACAACAAAAAAGACGACGTAGAGAGCATTAAAACATTAGATGGGAGTTTTCAGTTGCTTGAATAACCCTCATCCTGAAATTAGAAGAAAGACTTTGTCCCTAAGTTTCAATAATGTTATAAATTCAGTGAGCACTAGCTGCAACTGGAAAACATTCCCAATTCATATTAATACATTAAGAGGGCAAGAGCTTCAAACTTTTACTGAGAAAGAATAACCTTTAGCTTTCAATGCAACAGGAGAATCCAATGCAGCACTTTCTATGTGCTGTAGCAAGGCAGCTCTTACTGCAATCTCAGAATACTTTTACATCACCTTTCTTCACAGTCTCTGCCAGATCTCTGCAGAAACTAATGCACAGCTATTGCATAACACTCTGGTACACATTTGTGTAAGGAACTTCGTATATACAGATCATCTCTGGACAGGATCCTTAACCTCCCTGGTAAGTCCAGCTACAACTCCTGAGTTACTTCTCCTTTTATGCTATTCTGGCAGTCCTGTTACCCTTCCCATGTGTGTGCCAAGACATGGGGGAACCACCAGCTGGCTTTAATTATTCATCTTCAAGGCTTCCTAGTTGCTGGCTGGTAGCATTCCCCAGACAGAAGATCCCACCAACCTTCCTCCACTGCTGGGCAGTGCAGCACCTGGCTCTGGTTCCCAGATTCTCTGCTGCCTAGCTCTGTTATACACTATAAATCCCCAAACACTGTTTTATGAGGAAGACTAGAGAGCTGGATGATGAGGGATACAGAAATAATTTCCAAGACAGATTAATTTCCAAGTTCAGCCAAAAGGTGAATCATCCAACAAAAAAGCTAAATTCTGTGGCACCTGAACAAATATTTAATTCTCTGGCCACAGAACACCACCCTAGATTAAACCTTGACTGAGATGAACGGGGCATGTCCTCTCTCCCTTGTAACTTTTTTAAACCTCATCTAGATTCAGGAAAGCCATCTTACCTGTCTGATTGCAGTGAAAGCAAATTGCTATGGTCATCTTTTCTAGGCTTTTTAAAGAGAACTTGACATTCCCCTCAAAAGAGAGATGAAATAAACATGAAATTTGTAGAATATATACTGTATAAGCTATAGGAACTATCCAGAAAGTATATCAGAAAATAGAAAATAATAAAAGTGGTTTATTCTCAGCAATAATACTTCAGCTGGCCTCAGTTATTAGCTTTAGCGCTTAAAGAAGCTTTAACGCTTCTTTGGTTTTCAAGTGTTGAGGCTATAATACATTCAATTTCTGCTAAGTAAAACTTACTTTTGCCTTGCCCCTATGTGTTTATTTAGTTCTTACTACCCTGTACTACGTATGGCATTAATATCAACACTTCTTAATCATTAATATTCATTTCTGAAAATGCTAAACCAAGCCCTTGAGCAGATGAAAATGCTAGTCAGGGTGTACATCGAAATGTATGTACACAGAAATTGACACTTTCTTTTAAAAGTCAACATCTCCTCAAAGCTATGACAGTCAAAAAAAAGTTCACTCTCCACTTACCATTCTTTAATACATTATGAATACTCATTTCCATTAGTACAAAACACACATAAAATGTTCCTTTTGTTGACCCTCATAGACATGGAGCTACTAAGAGATATCAGAATATCTGTTGTGTCAAAGTGCATCTTACGTTAACTAAATGTATTGCTGCTACACAGACAAGGTTGATCCTATTTGATGATCATCGTTTGAGATTTCTTACCTAGAACCATATCAAAATTAATTCCTATTTAATGAGGTTTTTTGAAAGCGTTTTAAAATATCAAAATTCTGAAGCATGCTCATTAGAACTATTTGTAAGTAATTAAAAATGATGGCTTATAAATAAGTTGTGATTGGATCCTAAAGCCATGTCAGAAATAGTGCTCAGATGACAGCTTGTCAGATAATTTTATGCTTGATACATGGGCCCTGCGACATTTTTATTATTCTCTTGAAAAATGAAAGTTAAAATTTCTGCCATCACAACTACTTTTTCCTTCCTTTTCTGTCCTAGATCATGACACATTGACATCATCCACCTGAACACTAGAAAATCATTAATTACTCTGTGTCCCACAACTTCTTCATTAGCAAATACCACTGTTACAATGTAAGAGAGAAATAAATTGAATAGAAAAGGTAACCAACATGCTTACGAAGCCTTTATTTTTCTGTCTTTGACAGAGACGGTAACATGATGAGCTATGGCATTTCTGTGTAAAATTCTTTTTGGATTTGGAGTGTGTCACATTGTATCAGTCAGGAGTCAACAAGTTTCTCATGACATCTCACCCATAGGGAAAGCTTGGGTGTTAGTTTTTGTTTTGATTTGCTATTTTAAGGGTATGGCAAGGATTACAGCAAAGGTTTTGAAAACTTCTCAGACTTCAAAGTGTAGTATAAAAACTCTCTTCAAAATAGATATTCAGAAATATGAAGTGCCCTTTATTTTTCATAAGCCACTTGAAGCACGGAATATTTAAAAATGTGCTTGCTAACAAAAAACATCAAAATTATTTTTTATAATAATATTTATTTGTAATTCTACAAGAAGTTAATTAGATGACAATAAAACAAATCAATATAAAATATCAAAATAAAAATAAGAGTATCTTTGTTAAACAAACCAGGGACAGTGATAGAAAAATAAAAAATAAAACCTGGTAATTTTTTCATCATTTCTTGATTATGATTATAATCTTAAGGCTTTTTAAGAGACTAATTCTTGCCATTGGTGTTTCCTAGAGAAAACAAAGCTACCCAAAGCCGATAATATACATCTCTGTTCTTTTTAAGTAATAATACATGTTGCACATAAAAAGCCACCCTGAGTTGTGAATTTCTTAACGTCTTAGTTTCAGATGTAATTTGAATGTCGAGTGGAGTCTGGAACCTTTCCTCAGACTGATTAGTAACTTATTTGAAAGCTAGTTGCAGTAAATTTGAGAGGACTGTTCCTGTAAACCAGTGCTATTCTTCATTTATTAGGACACCTGAATCTGACCCTAAGATTTATTTCATTTCCTCTGTAAAATGAGAGAGTTAAAAAACCCCAAACATATTTGTGGAAGATTTTAAAATATGTATATGTCACCCTTCACTTCTTGAATCTTACTGGTTTCAACTATTAATTTATAGACCAGTGTGAGCAGCAAGGCTTAACAGTATTATTACTCTGACATAAGTAGATGACAGTCTAGTGTTGCACTGCATTTTGCTTTTGATGAGGACTATTATTTCCAATAGGCATAATATGTAACAATACCACAGTTTGTCATGACTTATCTGAGAAACATGAGCGCTTGCAGCAAATACATGAGATTTATGGATCTCACTGGTACACAGGCACTATTTTTCATGGTACTTACTGAAGTGCCAGGTAAACATACTCCTTTTTGTAGGGAAAAACATGGGAGGAAAATATTTAGTGTAATTCTAGGTTTTCCAAGAACAAAAGCCAACAAGAACAACAACAAAACCCCTCAAATATTTTTATTTTGGTTACAGGAAAGTGAATGCCACTAAAACTTCTTTTCAGCATTAAGAAGTGTTGATGACCTGAGGGACTTGTTTAGAGAACTTGTTTATCTACCAGAACAAAGCCTTATGCAAACAAGGAGGAACGTTTGTTCCCTCTGAAAATTCTGAATCTCCTGTCCATTTATATAAGACAAGATATGAGTAGTGAGCAGCCAATTGCCTCACAGGCATTAGACTCAGACAGCTATTAGAATATAGTGCAGACTACTGTAAAATTTACAAGCCTGACACAGACCTTATTGGATTTAAAGGATATAATTTCATTTGTTTCAGTGGACACTGGATTTAACCCTATTGGTATGATCCAATGTCTATTGAAGCATATGGAAAAATACCCACAAAACGGATCATATGCAGTCCCTATTCAGAGCTCCTTGGGTGGATGAAGAGAGAGATTCAAAGCTTTTTATTACTATTATCCTTGGCTTATACTGTTGTATTTTTTCCTAATTCAAGGATACTTGGTTTTACATAAGTAAAGTTCCCTGGCAATCACCAGAGAACAATTTCAAGTAATTTATCTGTACTTGGAATACATGTTGCAATCTTGCCTTCTTTAGAGAGACTGCCTCCATTAACATCTCTCTGACCCAAAAAAGGAGTGCTTGGATGCTGAAGGGACAATAAGTCAAATACCTTAGGGTTTTTGATAGCCCCAAGTTAACATAATTCAAGTCCTGAAGTGAGACATAAGAAAAAGACTGATTTAACTTGGCAATTAATACTTTGTGCTGCAGTGCTCTGATGTACAAAACACAAATATGAGAGAGCAGTGATTATTGATCAAGTTATTACCATTATTTGGAGAAGTTAAAATAAATATTAAATTTAGGAAATTAAGGTTAGAAAACTGACATTGAGAAAACATCTAGGTACAAGATTTGAGGTCAAATGAAGACTGAATTGTTTGTTTACTAGACCCTCCCTCTACATACTCTTGAAATCCTGTGAGAAGCTCAGCAAGCTTGCATTCTCCCACTTAAGTCAATAGCCTAAATTGAAAATCATGCTAAGATCTGTAGACAACCAGTGCAAAGAGAGGACCTTGACATAGAGATGTAGACCTGTAGTAAGCTGTATTAATCTTCCCCATTTCTCTCCATTGACTGCAGAGGGAGGCTATGCAACTGTGCTATTAAACTGGGTGTCTCTGTTCAAGGCTTAAAATTAGATTAAAAGAATCTGGGCTTTTATATTGACTTAAAAATCATGTAATGTTCTCTACTAAAATCCATCTGTTCAAAAGATATGCTGGAAATAACTGCAAGACATCATCTGACATTAAATTAGCTTCCTATATGACTTGATGCTAAAACTAGAGAAGACAATGGCAAGGCTCCCTTTGGACTTCACTGGCCCAGGACCAGTATACAGTAACTGATATTGTTTTTCCCAGTTTCATGAACAATTTGTGGTTTTTTTTTTTTTTTTCCTCAGAAAATTCTCAGAAGTCATTCTTTTTATACTGCAATGCTAAAGGAGAGCTGTAATAACTGCAGGTGGATTACTGAGCACAGGTTATGGGGTTTGAAATCTTAGTGACCTTGAGTAGAATCAGTTTCCAAATGCAATTCGTTAAATACCATTATATTACATGACAGCCCTGGGAGTGAGGGAATATGAGAATAGTAAAGCCAAAGTCCCTTGGGGTAGTCAGATAAAATGTAGTGGAACCTGTCTAAATAACACATTTGTTATATCTAGTTTTGTTGCTTTAAAATGTTTTGCTCGGGAAGCTGCTAAGCTCAGTGGAAGAAATCACCTCATCTCAGCCGTCACAAAGGCATTGTTGTATACGGCGTCTGTTCTAATCATGGCAACATACTGCCACCAAAAAATAATTCTTTTAAAAAAATAAAAATCACGGATGCAAAGCTAGATTAAAAATACTAATTTCAGAATTAAAACATCACACATTAAAAAAAAAGACTTCTTGGCTGTCATTAAATCACCCATTTTTCTCTTTTTTAAAAACTGT
This sequence comes from Ibidorhyncha struthersii, assembly GCA_013398815.1. Classification (NCBI taxonomy): domain Eukaryota; kingdom Metazoa; phylum Chordata; class Aves; order Charadriiformes; family Charadriidae; genus Ibidorhyncha; species Ibidorhyncha struthersii. The sequence goes on from VZSZ01011086.1 coordinate 33,206, forward strand.
CCATTTAACCCCAGTTCCCAGGTTTTCTTCTTTAGATTCCATTTCCAGTGCAGTAGATATGCCATTTTTTCTCTATGGGACCACATCTGAAATGAGTCAGTCACTCTGTACTACTCACAGTCAAAAGAACTTCATCTAAAAGTACTTTAAGATTGGATCTTTTGTGTGAAGCTCCAGCAATCTGCAGTCAGCGAAGAATAAAAATATATTGAGGATTCACTGCCAGAGATGCAATCGTGAGATGCAGAAATAATTGCTGGAAAATATCAGAAGTTGGTGTGCCAGGGAAAGTTTGGGTTTCTTCTGCTTTTAGAGGATTCTATGCGTCCAGCCTACATGCTAGTTTTATATGCCAGTATGGTAAAAAAGTATCATACACAAAAATCATCAAGAACTGTTCCAACATAAGAAATGACTGAATTTAGATGAAAAAAGCATGCCTAATAAAAATACATTTTTATTTCATTTTTAGATACACGACAAAGTCCCTGTTGACTTCCTAGTTGACGATGGAGCCCAGTTTTACTCCAGATTAACTAACATGTAATGCTTGCAGTCATCTATAGTTATAATTGCTGCGTGTGGTTATATTAAGCTTATAGGGACTCTAAGTCTCATTTTTCATAATATTTGTTAGGTTTAAGTAAACTAGAGGTTTCTATTTTCAGTTTGAAATAGAAAAAAAAAACAAGAAATACAGTAAAAAGAAGTGGTTATACTTAAAGATTTATGCTGGAACTCTGTTTCTGCAGGTAGTGCATGAATATTTTCTCTGAAATGAAGTGTCCTTGATATACTCTTCTTGCACTTTGTACTATTCTATGAATTATAGAAGAATCCACACTGTCTGTGTATATTATTTTGGAAGAGTCACTACTCTCTTTAGAAGCAGTCTGAATCATCCTATCAGTAGTCAGTTGGTACCATCATAGACTTGCCCAAGGGAAAAATGAAAGTTCAACTTGAATATTATCTTGAGAAATAAGCCTTCAGAAAAAGACGTTAAGCCAGGTTAAAAAGGATCAGCACACTACTTCTATCAAAACAACAATGATCAAGCAGACCAACAACTGAGACTTTTACAGCTAATTGGAACAAATGACAAAGATACAGTTCCTAGAATACTGTAGCCTTTCCGGCTGAAGATCAAAGAAAGGCTTGTACCAGCATGTACTAAAAGTAGCTTCAAATTTTCAGGTGTTTTACTATTTTTTTCTATGTCATCAGTATACCCTAAAATTCACCCCCCACCCAAAAAAAAGAAGAAAAAGTAATTAAAAAAATCCATCTAGTAGGTCACTAACCTTGATATCTACAGGAGTCACAACATTTTTAAAAGAGTAGTAAGAGCTAAGACCCTAAAAACTGTAGAAAGCCTGGCACTGTCCAGAGGATCCAGTACAGATCCTCGGAGTTCCTCATCTGGGGAAGCCTCAACTTTCTGCAAAGAGCAGACTGCACAGCCAGGCAACTATCAGGTCTCATGCATCAGGGAGTTCTCTGTTTAACAGTGCTACTCATGCCTTCAGGGAGGCACTAATTTTAGGATAATTTGGAAATGCTGTTTCATCTGCAAATTAAATTGTGTTTCCTATTTCACAAATACCAAGAACTAAGTAGAAGTCACCTTCACTTTTTCACTTTCCATTTAACGTTACTTTTGCTGCAAGAGGCACATAATCCACAGCTCTCTTTTTATGTCTGACCATTTTTATTTTTGATCCTCTTTAATACACTGTAATAATCAGTCTATAAAGACCAACTTCTTAGAGTAAAGATGACTGGCATCTTTAGACTTAAGAAACCTCAGCCTACCAAATTGCATGACTGCAAACTCTATCATTTTCTAAGTACCTCCATGTCACCTACTTTCATGTTGTCCCAGCTTGTATCTTCATTGGGAACACAGTTTTGCTCTTTTACGGAAGAAAACGTAATAAATTCAGTAGCACATGAATGCCTGAATCATTGCATCGATAGTGAAACAGAACTGGATGTAATCTGCTGTCCAGGGAAAAATATCTATATCTATCATTTCTTCAAGAACAATCTTGCAAACTTTTCTGTCTCTCTGGACTAAACAAACCTTCACTTTCACAGAAATTCCCAATGTCCCTGGCAACCTTAACAAAATCATCATTTCTATTAAGCAAAGACAAGGCTTAAGTGATATCATTCCTTAAGATAAAAACTAAAGCTAGAATTAAAAAAGAAAATTACTGGATTCTCCTTTTGCCTAATCCATTGCTTTTATCTGAGTCACTGAACCATGTACCCTTCCAAACCAATTTTAAGTTTTAAAAATAAAGCACTGTTTCAGTACATTTACTAGATTCAGATTCACCTCTTTTACGGCAAGGTGATGAAGAAGGTCTATGTGTAAAAAGAGGTTCCATTAGAAACTTTTTCTTACAAACATGTATAATATTATATCTCACATGTCTAGATGGAAGAAACAATAGCTAATACACTGGCTAAGTCATAAAGTGTTATGAAATGTATATTAAGAACTATAGCAAACATTTTCTTTTTTATTTTAAACTATCATGCAAAGTTAAAAGCTCTTTTTTTTTTTTTTCCTAAAGTGCAAGAGAGAATTCATTCCCTTGTCAAAGAAAAGCTCCTTTAAATAGTAATGTAATATTGAAATCCTAATGCCAGTGTTGCTAGTTTATGTGCAACTGGTGGCCATCTGACTGCTGATATGAAGCCGGTTGTAATATGTCTAATAAGACTGATCAAAGTTTGCTACAGTTTCCTGAATTATTTTTATAGAAACTGCAGGAAAAAAAGTATTAAAGATAAATTTCCAGAGTATCTGAAAACATTAATAATATGTTTTAAAAAACCCAACACCACAAAGCCATGTAGTAGGTCCAATACATCCAGCACCCTCTCATTTCACGTTTAGAGCAGAGAGAGAACTGGTGCTCCAACCAAACTTGGTGGCTGGAAGGTGGATTTTGCAACCACGTGGCCATGATGGAATTTTATGACTCTCAAGTGGCTACCGTAACAGCTGGTAATTGCCAATGTGGGATTTAATTAAATATCTCAGGATTTTTTACAGACAGAAGCAAGCCAGTATAAACCAATACCAGATAATCAGCAGCAAGACAATGAGAAACTGATGTTGTCCCCATTTAGTGGCTTCTAATATGTCTTGAAGTTTCTATTCTCTAACAGAATAAAAAGAACATCATTTTCTTAGCCTGAAACACTGAAAATGACCAACTAGGGCCAGCAAAAAAGGAGGATGAAATAAAGAGAATTCAGCAATATACAAAAGAAGATCATTTCTCAATTAACAGTATGCAATCTTGTGCCTTTGACAACTCAAATAATTTTGAACAATGAGTAATTTATGGCAATGAAAGGGCAAGCATTTTCCTTCATTCATTTGTTTGTTTTATTCCCCGTAGGATACAGCAAATAAATAAAATTGCTTCTAAAAAGCCATTTTCCATTGTTATCATTTACGCCTTGAGGAAAAGAATCTTAAAGTCCTTTAGCTTATGAGCAAACCCACTTACTGTCAGCCATTCCTCCCTTTTCTCATTCTTCATAACAAATTCAACAAATTTTTGTGATGTCATAGGTGTTCCAGTATTAACAGACTTTTTGTGAGACATTTAGATTTTTAAGATGCTTTAATTCATTAAAGCTGGGGCATTTGGACAACAATACGATAGTTATTTCTCATAGTTGGGGACATACTTTCTTGTCCTGTTCAATTTGGAAATAAGTCCCGTAAATCCTGGAAAGCAGGATCAATTCAAAAGCATTTTAAAAAAATCTTGAAAGTTATTTATAAATGTAAACAATTAGCAACTTGTATATAATTCAAATTATATGAGGTTAATCAGCAGAATCCAAATGTAGAGCTATTTCCAGAGTGACTCATTGCATGCTAATTAACAAGGTTGAATATTTGGTATTTTATTTTAGCAGCATCACAAAAAAAGCATAAGCAGTGCAACCTGGCACAACAGTCTAAATCCAATTAAAGCATTCAGGAATATAGTTTCATAAGATGACAAAAATTAATACAAGAAAGAATGTGTGTGTGTTGTAGCTAACTCTAGGCACTCAGTCTTGACTCCCTTTACTGTTAACGGCGGCAGAGGTTAGGACCTTTTTCTCTTTTTCCATTGACCGTGCACCCGAAAGAGATTATCCTAAAGTTAGCCTTTGGGAATACCCACCAATGACTTTTTTAGCCAATTTTCCGAGCAGGTGATTACAGCCAGAGCTTCAGGTGTTCCTGACATTGTTATGCAAATGTAGAAAAGGTAAAAATATATATTGCTGAAAGATAAGGTAGACAACAGCCTGAAAAATGTACTGTTCCTAAAGATCAGCTATGGTCATAAAGGAAGTAGATACCCAAGTATTGTTCACCTACTCTTCTATACCAGGCTATTATAATTAACCATGTTTAGGCCAGTTCTTGAAGATCATTCAGAAACTAAAACATGCAGAAATCATACATGATCCTTATACACAGCAGTAGACTAATCTGAAGTAAGTACATGCTATTTTCATCCTGTGTTATCCTTGGGATCCTGTTTATCTATAAATGCAGTTAAAAGTGTGGGTTAGCATTCACAAAGCTAGAAACGATCTTGGGATGCAGCAATTTTAGCTGCCGCCTCTCCCTACACTTCTCACAACTGTTGCAATTCATTGATGCTTTTACCATCTGTCTCAAAAGCTAAAATACTTGGTTTAAATATATAAAAGCCAGACAGGCAACTCCATTATTACCATGCAAAGGCATCTCTAGCACTGTAAACACAAGCTTAAAACTTCCTACCGCCTTTGCAGTTCTACCTGTGTTACAATCATGAGACTAGAACACGCTTGGCACCAGAATGGCTTAATCTAGGCTTTGTCATGGCAGCACAAATTACTACAAAATGCCTCCTGGATTATTCTAAGGTTCTTTCCAAAGGAACTGTCTTGCTGGTTGGTACATCCCATTGAGACATTTTAAAGAAAAGCTGGGAATTAAATCATCAGCTGGTATCCATCTTACTGCTGATTAATCTTTGGCTGAAATAAAAAAATGTTCTGTATATGTGAACCTCTGCTGTTGTCCCATCTATGTAGTTATTTGTCTTGTTAATCCAGTCCTGTAGGTCTCTTAACTAAAATGAACCCTTATCATTACAGTCTTATTCCTATATGTTGTAGACAAGATTTGGTCAGTGCAATATCTGAAAGCCAGTCTATATACTGAATTTCTTTGCTTTTGGACACTTCGGATAAAGTCGGTTTCTCCTTTGTTCCTCCTCCTTTTCTTTTTTGATGGTACCATTTCATTTTCTGCTATAACATCCTTCATTCCCAAATTTCAGCCCTAATTCCTTTCACTCAGTTATAAATATTAAGGAACAGGCATATTTGAATTTGATTACATTAGCACATTTTACTGTATTTTATTGTCTGTGTTACTCTGATGCATTTAATTCTTCTCTCTTATCTAAAATGTGATCATCATGCTTAAAGTCAGGTAAGTATAATCAGAAAAGAAATCAAAGGAACGTGCTAAGCTGCAAGACCCCTGATATGTCTTTTCTCTTAACTCTTTTTTGTACAAATTTTCAGTGTAACATTAAAGCATACATAACTTTTATAAAACATATTACCACATGATGGGTAGTTGTTATATAGTATGTCAAAAAAGGAGGGATAACACTGTGTAGAAAATACCTGTAGCATTTTTTCGTGATCTTGTTCTAGCAGCACAGAAATGCAATCTAAACTCCTACATCACAGCTTGACAAAAAAACATTCAATTCAATTTTAAACTGAATTGTTTCTGGAATAAGATTATCTGCCACATTTCAGCTCAGAAACATTTCTTGATATCCAAATTCCATCTTTTCCACAGGCATTCTGAGTAAGTTTGGCAGGCTTTTAATTACACAAGCACAGATACACTTCTAAAATAAAAGTTTTCAGTATTCAAACTTTGCAGGGCCCACTCCATTTGAGACTGAGGGCGATATCAAGTCTGAAATGACAGTTATGATTTTCAGGCATATTTTCCTCTATAACACATACATTCTTCACACTTTAAAAAGATGAAGGCACAGTTACAGCTGCTGCCTACTGATCTGTGTGCATTGAGCAGCACATCAACGTATTCGGCTTATCGGAACCGTTTGCAAGAGCATGTTTGTCAAGCAAAACTATCTCAGAGCATTAGGGAACTGACGTCTCAGTTGGATTACTTCACTAACTCTTCTGTAATAGTGTAGAAGGGTTATTTTAACTGAGACTATGCAAACAAAACCAAAAAATTCTCACAGACTGTTAAGCAACTCAGAAACCTCAACACTGTGAAACCTAAAATCATTTCAGACTTGAGGTTCAATATGCAAACAAAATCTAGAGCTAGTCAGAATACAACAGCAGGAAGAATATTATAAGCTTTGACACTGGCCTGTTTCCAAAGTATAGGCCATCTCTCATACTACAAATGGGTATTTTAATGCAGAATAAATACAATAAATTACTAATAATTCCTATGTTTTTACAGTGATATTCCTCAGTGAGTCACAGCGAACTTCATAAAATGGTATCATTATGCTCACATTGCAGGTGTGGAAATGAGCACAACAGGGCTCTCCTAAGCTTTAAGCAAATACATCTAATAATCAGAAAACAACGACTGTCATGTAGAGACCGGGTCTGTTAATTTGTCACACTAGCCTGGCTCCAGACCAAGTTGTCTCTTCATATACGGCTTTCAGCTTGAGGGCAGCTAGACAACAAATACATTATAACAATGATCTCTCTGTTGGTCAGCTTTTTAGACCTCTGATGCCTGAACCTAAAACCCAGTGTGCTAAGGGCTGTGCATGCCTAAGGAAAAGGCAGCTTTTCCTGAATTGCTTTGAAAAGTCATATAAGCACAAGCAAAAATGTTAGACTGGTAATTTTACTTTTTACGATGCATTGTTAAAAGAACTTACAGCATGTCCATGGTCTGCACAAGAAAACAACAAGTGGCACATCTACGAAATGTTTTATATTAGGCTTGTATAGCCCTTCCTGACTAAGTTCTGTCTAACGGATCAACTCCTTTCCTCAAATTCAGTAGTCAAGCAAGATTAAGAGAACTTGAGGAAACAAGATGAGGCATCCATAAAAATAAAAATAGATTATTGGAATTAGTGAATCTGCTTGGAACTCTTGGTAATTACATCATCATAAAATTCATCTTTGTACACTGGAATATTCCTAACACATTTCACAATGCAATGCATTATACATATATTTGCATACAATGCATTATATTTGTATGTTTATACATAAATATATATAAGTAATATATAATCAGATCTTTATCACAGAGCAAACCAATGACAGAAAGCTTCTCAGAATGCTTTATTAAAAGCACAAAAGCGTGAATCCTTTTTTCCAGTGGTGTTTGTGGAAAAACTGAGCAATTTCAGTAAGGCCAGAGTTTTGCCAAGGTTCAGAGGAGGCAATCTTTTTGACTGGGCTGTGACCAAGTAAAGAGTCTTGCTAACTTGTATGGCACCAGCCAATTTTATAAGGGGTAAAGCAATTGACATTACCCATTTAAGGAATATAAGACGTGAGGACAAGGACTCATATGAGTTCACCTTTTTTCATGACTGCCAAGTTATTCTGATCAAAACGTATCTCAGCAAAAGCTTCTGCACTTTTTAAAGTATTTGAAGCCCCTCAGCTGTGGCTCTGGTTGGCCTTTACTTAGCACAAATTACTCAAACTGTTGTGCTGCCATGTAGAAAAGATTGGCTCCAAATTAGTCTCTTCTGACACGAGATACCAGCAAAATCAATTGCTCAGTGCATTCGTAATGACCTCCCACTCCTTTGAGCTTTAAAATTCCAAAACTGCCATGAATACCTGAAGGGTTTTTACATACATAAAGAATGCATTCAACTATCCTGTCGCACACATACATTATTCCCAGTTGAACTGGAGAATTGTATCATGCATGTTATTAAGAAAATAATCTCACCAATATCTCAAAGGGCCTGATTCTCTTCTCAGAGTAGGCAGAAAATAAAGATAGCCAACAGAAAATGCTGGGCCCAGGAGCCCCTGTACCCCTGTAAGTAATTAGAGACCTACATATGTGGGGACAAACTCGGACAGCTGACGTCATAAATAAAGATACCTAAAAAAAGATGAAGAGAGCCGAATAGACATGCCTTGTACATAAGCTCTGTGTATGATGAGAGCACTAGCCTGGGAAGCAGGATGCCTTCACGCAGTCAGGGGAGATTCAAGCTGCATCAAGCACTTCTGGAGACATTCTTTCTCCAAAGGGCTACAACTGCACTGTGCTAACCCACTGAAAGTGAGCATCACTGTGGAAAGATACACAGATTCCCACAGCCACAGGAAGAAGGTCCTGTGAACCTGCCACTGAAAAAGAGACATTAAACTGGAGATTGGCTACACAAAGCAGAAATACTGCAGAAAGCAGGGAGCAGCAGCCAGGATTATGAGGGAGCTCTGAGTCACCAGGGTATGTACAGGCATGCAGATGGGAACATCCACACGCCCCATCACCAGAAGTTTTTGGAAGAAATCTGCTACAGCTATCTCTCACATGGAGTCTGACCCTGTGGAACATGTCTACCAGGTGATATACTTGATCTGTTTTCTGGATTCCAAGAAGACTTGAGCTGAGTGGTGGCACTGAACTTCCTAAAGCAGAGTACTCATCAGATCACTTACATATGGCACTGCAGGAAACTAGGGACTTTTGGTGTCAGAAGGGGAGACTCTTTGAAAGCTTAGGGACTTGGAGAGCTAGGTAAGCATTAGCCAGCTGTTTTTATATTAAAATTAGAGTTTTAGATGCCTGAAGGTCATTTAATTTTCACCTTAGGGATCCTTTTTAGGATCTGTATCACAATGAGTGTACACATTTTGCGTTTGCTATGCATCTGATAAATACACAGCAGTTTCATTTTCCCAATAAAATTATCAGCTGGGGAAAAAAAAAAAATCATTTGTGATTTTTTTTAACTAAAACCAGGAAACAACAGTGTGATTTGTGCAGATCCCCACCAATTTCAGTATGGCTTCCCATAGTGGTATTTATCCTCCTGCTTAGGGTAAACCACAGGGCCAAGATCTAACAGTCTAAACAGCTTCACAGATTACATGCACATTGCAAGCATAAGCACAAACAAAAAAGTAGGAGAAAACAAGCTACCTATTTTATTTCCTGCTAATCTTAAGGGCAGACTACGACTAGCATTTTCAGGGAGACATTTCATTTCCAGACTACAGTGAGCTATTAATGAAGTTTCCATAATGATTTTAGGCAGCTCTTTTCCAATTCACATCATATAATAATGTGGACTATAAATGCTTTTATTAACAAGCAGATGAGCCTGTCATTTCTATGCCAAGTAAGGATACCCTCATAATTAGAAATTGCACGTTCCCTAGGAGCAAAACTCTTACTGAGTACACAGCTGCAGGGAGCCTCTGTTGTGGCTGCACCCTGCTTCCCTCAGAAGAGGTCCCCATGGTGTGGAAATTATTTCCAGCAGTGTTATAGAAATAAATGCAGAGTATATTTTAAATATATTTCTCACTTTTATTTTGAAACAAGTTATGTACTGAGAGTGCAGTTACAAACAGATTCCCCCCATCCCTTCTTCTTTGGCCCTAAGTATAGCAGCAGTATGTGCAATCAAAACTTAAAGGGGCAATTAAAGGAAAAAAATGAACAAAGCATAAAACAATGAAAACATGTTTGAATTAAAGTGGATGCAAAGCACTTTCAAGGATAAGGATAAGTTTTGTAAAAGATATCTCAGCATACAGCAATGCCCTTATAATTAATGAAAAGACCTCAGGCAAAAGCAACCCTCCTGAACCTTCTGTCCTCCCACTTGACCAAACCTAGCAATAACTCTCTCATAATAATGTCTGCTTAAACAAATTCCCTCCTATCTGTCTTACCTAACAAGAGCTACAGCTTCTTTTTTTTTTTTTTTTTGCTTTTGCTTTTTTTAATAAAACTCCCAAGCTGGTATGCGAAGGGGGCTTAATAGCCTACAAACATTGCAACAACTTTTGTGGCAAATGGTCTGCCTAAACTCTTCTTATACTCCTCAGTCCAGACAAACCACCCTGGCTTTTAGCTAGAGATTTCTGCTTTTTTCACCCTTTTGTGTTTGCAGCTCTCCAACACCTTATCCAACTCCCACTCAGCCAAGTGGCAACAAAATGCTCAATGTTGAGACAATCTGGAGATTTTCCCTTGCTTGTCACAAAGTTTTTTTGAATTTTAAAGTGTAAATCCTTCTTTTCAAACACTTGGGAAACTCATCTGATTTGCTGCCCACTAGGGTCTATCTCATTATACACAAACGTCTATTTCTAGAATCTAATGTGAGCACATTTGCAAGGTAACATGTGAATCACACAGAATCTACAGCTATACGTTTCTATTCACAATGCTGTCAACTTGAATTTTATATCAAGGAAGCATGCTGTGAATATGATCAAGAAGGTCATCCGAGGGCTGTTCTAACATTTATTTTAAGGCTAACAGAATTTGGGGTAGTGTGCAAAGAGAAAGATAAAGACAAACTAGTAGCTTAAAGCTAGTAGTTTATTTACCTAAATATTTAGCTCCCAAGTGCTTTTTTCAGCATGCACAGCATTGATTCATAATCTTTGTTAAAGACAGTTTGGTCTTCTGTATTACCTTCTCCAGAACATTTCCCTCTGAAGAGTAGAGTAATCCCTTTAGTATCAGCAGACCAGGGTAGGCAAATGAAAAATTCTAAACTATCATGTACTTAATATCACCTCAAAAATTGCTCAGATTTTGCATCCAAATCAATTTTTCTGTAACAAGTAATGCTGGCCCAAACACCAAGGTTATCATCTGCCTTCTGAATCTGTCATGGCAACAACCACTTCTACCTGTCATCAGTTGCTGCAAAATTTACTCACAGAAGTCTTCAGAAATGCTCCTTTAGAGTTCCGTTAGATAAAGGAAATATTTTCTTCTGAAAATGCTGAGACAATCCTCAATTTTTTTGCAGGCACAGATGGTCATTGAATAGAAATATCCGGGTGAAATACTACTATATTTTACTCTAATATTTAAAGTAGAGGTGGAGTTTTAAACACTAGGAATATCTTGAATCTTTACTGAATATCATAACGAATGCCTATGATCAAATTACACCTACAAACGTAGTTTATGAATATTATTTGTATTGACTAAGCTAAGATACCTGATTAAAATTTATAATTTTATTCAAATAGTTTATGCAGACCTTTTTCTACAAAACTCTTTATAGAAACTTAAAAAAAAATATCAGTTAACTCATAGCATCCCACATTTTTGCAGACTTCAGTGGGTACACTTCCATTTTCAATGCAGACAGCTACATATTCAGCAGCAAGAATGAAAATTTAAGAAATTACTAAAGGTTAAAACCTCTCTTTTTCAGTGGTATTAGAAAACAAACTACCATCAAGGAAGGAAATTTGATTTACAGATAGAACACAATCAAACACATGGCATCTGTAGGTTTTCACTCTCTCCAAACAAAAGGCTGAAAAGCTGTGAGTAACATAATTAATGGAGCTTAGCGGCAAGTGAGAATCCTGGACTCTCTTTTGCGTTTATTGGTATTCTTGCCAGCATGTTAGTTAGATATATACAGTTTTGTTGTGATATGCTGACAGATTTGGACTGTATTTATTGCTCCCAATGGTTGTGGGCTCAGTTTGCAGAACATATGCCTTCACAAACTGGGTTTCCTCTAAGGAATAAATGAAGGGCATCCAGTATACACTGTTGTCATTATTTCATTACTTTTCCAGTCATCCTAGTACTCATAACAGTTACTCAAACATTATTACTGTAAACACATAAAGCAAAAGATGGAGATATTCTGGCAAAAGGGATTCTTTTTTTCCAGGACATATGAAGGATTCCAGTAGTAAGTATTCAATCAATAACAGATTCAATTATAAGGACCCTCTACATGTATTCATCATCATTCTAGCAATCTTATATCATGTCTTTCTTTTGGTTTCTATCAAGGACAGCCATGTGTGCTTCTCTCAGTGACAATTCTGCATTTTCTGACCTCCTGCAGCACAGGCATGGAACATTTCCCAACTGCATTCTTTTGGAGGGCTCACAAGATCTGACTCACAGTCCTGATAAGTCTAGGACACACCAACATTACAAGAAAGGCGAAAAGAATTCTAAGAAATTACTGGAAATATTCAAAAGCATTTAATCTTGATTTATGTAGCAAGCTCAATTCAGTCCTTTCAAGACACTTTGTTTATCTCACCTGTCTTTTATACTGAGAGACAGTCAAAGCAAGGAATATTTTATGGCCTGATTCAACAAGATATTTAAGAATATAAATTGTCACACATGCATGAGGGTTTTTTTCATGGTTTAATACTTTCTGAATCACAGTGGATTTGTCTTCTACAGTGTTGGGAAAGCCCCTGGAGTTTTCTGTGATAATAATAATGATTCAAAGTGATAAAAGATCAGTCCTGTAGAACTGGACATAGATTTATAACATAGTGTCCTTGCAAGTATACACTTAAGACCACTATGTAGTACTAAAAAAATAATTGAAAATTGCATACCATCAAAATCAATGACCAATTAAACTGAAAGGAGCATTCTGAAAAGTGTGTTTAAAAATACACAAAATACATGTCAGATTTTGTAAATAAAATAATTCTGAAAAGGAATTATTTTTTCCCTCCTATCTCAAATATGAAGCAAAATCACTTTGAGTCTCATACTTTCCAGGTCCATTTGCCATGGTGTTATACAATGGTAGTAGAAACAATCGTAAATATAGTCTAGTAGTCAGATGGCTATAAATCTGTGTTGGATCATTATTTATTTAGCTACTTAATTAAGATTATTTCATTGTAAATCCAGTAAAAAATATGTCTTTCCTACAATAAAGAACAATGAAAGAGAAGAAATTTAAAGCAGAAAATTTGAACAGTTACGTGATCAAAGAATATTTATTTTATTAGCTAAATCATATGTGATTTTTTCTATTTTTCCCTTCCAATTATTAGATGTGAAGATTTTTTGCAACCATTTAAATCAACACTCTTATCCTACTTGATTGTATGCAATGGAGCAACCATCCTGTGTGTATGGCAATATCTCCATGGTAACAGATTATAAAACATGAGCACAGGATTGTGATCACTATTTAGAAAAGAAGGTGGTTGAACATGAGGAAATTACACTCCCAAGTAATTTCATTTACTTGGGATTTCAGCAACAACATTCAAGGATTGGAATGCACTGTCAATTGCCAATTTTCAATTCAAAATATATTAATTAGGCAATTTATTTAAATTTATACTATAGAAATAAACCAGAAAATAATTATCATATTCATTATTCTGTCTTTGAGGTAGGAACAACCTTACTTATGTTTCACTTTGAGCAAAATCATGCAAATAATTTAATATTCCCACTGAAGTCAACTTGTCTGCAGGACCATTTACGCTCTTAAGGGGCAGCACCTATTTCACAGGACGTATGCCTTTAAAGTGTGCTGCATATTGTATTTTTGATCTAAAGTATAGTCACACAAAAGAAAGCTGCAGAGGTACCTGAATCCACTTAGCTTTTTAAGAATGCATGAGCAAGGAAAAGGAGATGATCAGACATTCCCTTAGTTACAGTTATGAGCTATTAATAGGAGGAGACCACGCACAAAATTACTTTGGTGGATTTATAGGAGAATTGCCTTTATGTCTATTACGTAGCTCTTTGGAGCATATTTAAGCAGGAAGAAAGAAAGGTGTCAAAGACTTCAATTCATTGCCTCTCATCTTCTCTTGCGAGGAAAGGACCTACCATCTTTTCCTAACTATGCACTAAAAAACTGCTGACGTTTTGATCAGCAATATCTAGTCGCCTTGATCCTGCAGAACACAGATTACAAGAATTAAAAAAGGAATTATTTAGACAAGTTTGCAGGAGGAACGTATTTGTTATGGCAGTTCAGTTGACTTTTAGGCAAAATGTACTTAGATATATTATTGACATTGAATGAAATAATCTGAGTGAGAAGTTTAGACTAAATACCTAACTTTTAGATGCATACGGCCAGATGACCTGTATCAGGAATAGTGTGGTGAGCAGGACTCGGGAAGTGATCATCCCCCTGTACTCGGCACTGGTGAGGCCCCACCTCAAGTACTGTGTTCAGTTCTGGGCCCCTCACTACAAGAAAGACATTGAGGTGCTGGAGCATGTCCAGAGAAGGGCAACAAAACTGGTGAGGGGTCTGGGGGATAAGTCTTATGAGGAGCGGCTGAGGGAACTGGGGCTGTTTAGCCTGGAGAAGAGGAAGCTGAGGGGAGACCTTATCACTCTCTACAAGTACCTGAAAGGAGGTTGTAGGGAGATGGGGACTGACCTCTTCTCCCTAGTGACAAGTGAAAGGACGAGAGGAAATGGGTTCAAGTTATGCCAGGGAAGGTTTAGATTGGATATTAGGATTTTTTTTTTCACTGAAAGGGTTATCCAACATTGGAATAGGCTGCCCAGGGAGGTGGTGGATTCGCCATCCCTGGAGGTGTTTAAAAAGAGGGTAGACGTGGTACTTGGGGATATGGTTTAGAAGTGGTTTTTATCAGGTTAGGTTAATGGTTGGACTTGATGATCTCAAAGGTCCCTTCCAACCTTAACAATTCTATGATTCTATGATTCTATGAGAGCCTTTGTCATCAGAAGTCAATTGGTACTGTTCCAGGATGTGTCCAAGGTAAGTGGGATGATTTACCTTCAGGAGCGACTATTTCTTTCTGTCTGTAGAGGGAGCCGACTCAATGAGTTCACTCTACAAAGTTTCAAGTTCCATGACATAAATTCCAGCCCCTAATGCACTCTAGTGTTTCATTTATTTACAAACAGAAGGGACTAGCTTGCAGAAGATGCATTCCTCTCTCAGCACTTTGTGACTGAACGAGTTTGTGTCTAAATATCTGCTATTTTGTTCCTGCTCTATCTGTTTCCCCACAGACCCAGAAGTATATGATCATTGACCAAAGAGCGGACAGCCTACCTACATTACATTTTTCTTGCTGTAGCCTGCTTGAATTAAAAGCAGTTTGAAAGATGCACAGTTTCAAACGGTAGTTTATTTGCATTACTCGTGAAAGTCCTCCAGCTAAATTTCCACACAGCATGCTGATTATGTCCATGCAAGTGTGTCTGTGGAGCTTTTAAGCTTATTGAGACAAATAGTGAAAGTAACAGACAGCGAGAGCTTCCTGTACTGCGTATAACTAGATTTCCATCTTAGCTTATTCTGACCTCCCTCAGTGAATGAAGCTTTTAGCTATTTTCATATCACCCTGAACTCCATGCATCAAAGGTTGGAGGGTACCACTTCCCTGACTTAAAAGCTCTAGTTACCAAAAAAGACCCAAAACCTTTTAATTACATTTCTTGTAAAATTATAGGTATATTATCGGTTGTAATTGTAGAATGAGGAATGCTTTGAGCTCAGCAAACAGTAGAAACATTACCACAATCTGCATTGTGTACATGTCGGATTTTCCATATAATGAAATAACTTTTTTCTCTCTAAAAAGAATTTCTGATCTAAGAAATAGCTATCTAAAAGAAAAAAAGATTCTTGGGAAAAATTCTATGGAATTCCTTATTCGAGAGATCAGACTACATGATCCAATGACCTCTTCTAACCACCGTGGAACTTACAGAAACTACATGACCTTAATGAATGAAAGTGTACATATTTAATACTCCTTAATAGATTCACAGATTTTAAATATCATTATGATAATCTGCTATGACCTTGCACAGTAACCAAAACATTAATGATCGAAAGTAATTTCCTATGAGGCACAGAAAAAAAGACACCGCTTTTAAGACACTCGCCAGTGATAAGAATCCAATACTATCAGGCAAGCTCTGCTGGAGGTTACTGCCCTTCATCATCATTAATTTTCTTTAATTTTTATTTTAATTTTCCCAAATTCAGCTTCCAATCACTCGATCTTATTAAGCTGTGTTTGTTAAACCCTTCCTTTTATCAAAAAAACTGTAAATAAAAATATAAAAAATAAAAATATATTGTAAACAAAACCCTTCCAGATTCATACTGTTCAATGAGATTACACACTAACATTTTGCTATTAGACAGCAATTCCTCAATCTTCCACTACAAAGGAAACCCAAATCTTGTGTGATATTTTTCTGAAAAATTCCAAGTTAACATCATTCTTCTTACAAACAAAGTTAATAATTCAACTCACTCTTCACCGGGTGTTTCTATTTGCAATAGTTCACTCATTTTCATAGGTGAGTTTCCTTATACTTTGTTCTATTTACTGTGAACATGCATACAGACATATATATGTGTGCATGCATACATATATATATTTGTATATATTCTGCTTGCAGGGTCTCTTTGCACCCATTTAAAGATGTGCAAATAAATAAATCCCAAAAGGGGCCATGTGATTACTTTCAGATGAAAATAAACTGCAAGATATATCTAAAGTTCTCCAGCTGCGAATGGTCTGTGGGATCCACCTAGATATAATTCCAAGATAAAAAACACTTCAGTGTGTACTGTGTGAGTAACAGACCATTTAGGGCTTTCTGTATCACTGTTCAGATCAGCTCCTGTTGGTCCACACCACTTTCTAAAGTAGACATAGCAACTAATTCCACCGTAATCAACATTGTTCATAAATCTCTCTAAGTCTAGCTGAAGACCTTTTGGTTTCCCAGATGATACGCATTGTTTTTTTCAGATACACAGGCTTACAGTGTTCAGCTGTCTTATTATGTTGGCTGCCTTAACTCTTATGTCTCCCACAGCAGAAAATTACCCTTGAAATAGTGCTGATATCCTATGGAACTAACCAGTATTTCTTTTTGCAAGATCCATTAAAATACATTTTGTTAATATTCACATTAATCAATTAGCCCGTATTGGAACTTAATCCAATCTTTTCATCTTTTGCCTCCTCCAGTAGGATTATACCTTCACAGGCTAAGTGACAGGAAGATGGAGCAGAAAGACCTCAGCAACTCAGTGTGGTTCTTGTACTATATAAGATTTTGAAGCTGTAACAAAAAAAATTCTTTCACTTTCAGGTTTTGTAGAGCTGAGTACATAAAAGCATATTTTCCTGGAGGCTGTTGGTTGTTTTAAATATTTCAAAGACCTTTACTTTTTTATTTTTTTCATTCACAAGAGAAAACTATCCCACTTGTTTGACGTGTTATGACAATTACCACCAAAAGGTGAGTTATGGCTCAAATTCAGGAATGAGCAGTACAAATATGGAAAGGTCACGGCATCACTGACCAGGAATAAACCAAAACTGTTGTTTCTCTACTAGGCTTTTGAGGTCCTAAGTGACAACAGCTTAAATTCAAGCTTACTTGTAAGGGAGCTTTATTTTAGTTTTCCTCTATTTCTCATTCTCTTTATAACAACGACTTCCCACCTTTAGATTATTATCAAATCTGCCCACACTTAAGGAAACTCACTGTCTGTCTGTCTTCAAATTCAAACATGCATCTGGACTGAATGATGCACTGTAAAAAGAATCTGGCATTGCTTCATTACTTTTTTTGCTTTGTTTTTAAATAACAAGCTCGATAGAATTGAAGTTTTCAAAGCTGGGTGATATACTTTTTAAGCTAAACTTTATGCTTTGCTTTTGGAGCAAAAGCTATGAAGACTCCCAAGTGCAGATGATCACATCACTAAAAAGTCTCATTGTTCCATCGCTATTTGCAGCCTTACAAGAAACTGGTGATGCATCCAGATTGGCAAAAAGAGACAAAGCAGAAAAAGAGACCAATAACGAAAAGAAAAGAAGTGTTGATAAAATAAGAACTTTTTACTATCGGAAAAGTGGGAATTCTTATTAGCTGTATTCATTTTCAAAGATGGTATGTGTAAGTGCAGATAAAGCTTCTGGCCACTGCTAATTAGCAAGGAGAAGAAACAAAATGTAATTTGCATCGGTAAACACAGGAACATAGAAATTGCCACGCTAAGTCAGTCTTGAGGTCTGTTTAAGTTCAACTGTCTGCGAGGGTCTCAGATACTTCAAAGAAGGAGGATGCTTACTGTGTACTGATCGGGAGCTGTATTGACTGAGGACCTCTGAGACCAGCTATAGATGAAGAAAAATCTGTAACTAATATCTTTGTGTACGTAGTTGCAATACAGGAAATCAAAACCTTTATTATGTGGCCTCATTTCCAAGTAGAAGCATTGTTCACATACTTTTCCAGCACGTCTGAGTGCAGCACTTAACAGGAGTTAGGCCTGTTAGCATAGCTGTCAGCGTAACACCGTGAACTTTAGCTTGCTTTTAGTTTCAATGAAAGAAGAAAGATCTGGGAATTATTTTGAGCAAGTAAGAGCAGATCAATCACCTGTCCCAAATAACAGCCTGCACCTTGAATAGTTTTTGTGTGCTCAAGTAAGTAGATAGCCAAACTATGCCAACAAGCTGCCGACCGTCAAGAAGCGCAAAAGCACTAAAGAAACATCCAGACTCTGAACACCACCAGCAGTGGCAGCAAATGACAAAACAACAGCACAATTTGAACAGATATGTCACCAACAAGCTATTCTCTACTCAATCCTATAACTAAGAACACTTAGTTGGGGAGTGTTGAGGTTAGACAAGTTTCTCAAAAGACTCCAGGAAGGGAAACCTCATGACCTTGCACCAGCATCTGGGACCACTAGGGAACAAGGAAGAGTCCAGGGCACCCCACAGCCAGGTCCCAGGACTGTGCACAACCTGACTGGCACTACTCACACATCCAACTGCTCTGCAGGATGGCAGCATCTCTCCTGTGGAACGGGGAAGTCGTGTACAAAACCACTCCACAAACCTAGACAACTTCTCAGCCTCACTGCACCACCACCCTCATGGCACAGGGAAGTTGTGCAATTTGTAAAATTGCATATATCTGTCCTTAAAGTGCTGTGGTATCAAAATCCATTTAACCTCCATATTTTCATTTGGTCTTCAACCACGACACCAAGATGGCAAATCAAAACATTTTCCTCCTAAAGCTCCAAAACTCTCGTTTATTTTTTGTAATTCTAGTAATAACTTATTAACGGGTGCATATCGCCTTGCCTCTAAAAGGCATGTGTGCTCCTATATCACACAAATCTAAAGATCTTGTCATTATACATATATATATATATGCACATTGATGAGAACCAGTGTTCTGATTTCCCTAATACTTCATGGTAGGGCACCTGCATTTATGTAAACTCATTACTGAATGAGCGCATTCCTTCAAATGCAGTATGTCCCTCGAAGTAGTGCCACTTGTTACTGCATATGCAAATACTCTTATAAATGTTAATGTCATTGAGGATACTTAGGGGTTTTTCTTGTAATTGAAAACAACAGTGGTAAAATATTTAACAGGTGACTCAAGTTAATATTTTTTTTCAAAAACAATCTTGTGCTATCATAATACTCTGCTGCTTACACAATAGGGATAATCAAAATTACAAGTGAAGGACTGTATTAAAAAAAGGGAGAAAAAACTTACTACCCAGTCTTGTCTAAAAATTAGCTATACCTATTATTTTCTGCTAGACAGGTGACCAAAGTTTTCCAATTTGCATAATCTTTTGAAAAATCCAGCTGTATCCAACTCAATCAACGTTTCACATCAATAAGAAAACTAATAAAATATTCACTAAAAGCAAATCATCTCAATTTCAGATAAATAGGTATACACATCTCTATATACGTCCACCTATGTAGAATGAGCTTGATTTCCATCAAGCAAAATCAACGTTCTCTTGAAACAACCAATTCATTTTTAAGTAAGATTATTTACGCTATGTCTGTTACTGGACCCAAAGTTGCACCACAATTTCATTTCAGGTCTGGATGTACACCTGGTCATCTCCTGACTTCTTTGTAAGGTAAGATCTAACCAACCATCAATCTTCCCCCAACCCTGGAAGACCTTGCCAAGGTAATCATGATGTAGCAGGAAATGGTTCTGAAACTTTCTAATTGTACATATGTATCATTTTAGAGTATACTCAGCTCCAATTTTAACATCTTCTATAACTAAAATCTTTCAGTAGTTTCAGGGGGTTGTTTATCTTTTTTCCTGAAGAATTACGTTCAGAACAGTGGGCTGAGATTTCTTAATTGATCAATCAGAATGGATAATAACTAGGACCCATGCTGCTGGAGGGCAACATAACAGTGATTCAAAACACCTCACTGACCTCAGCCTAGAAAAAGTTGTTTGGGAGCACAGGATGATAGAGCGTATTCTGAACATGGGGAGCTAATCCACAGCACTGCAACACTTCATTAAAATACATGCTTGGGGGCTTTGTCTGTCCCAAATGAAAAGTTTAGTTTCTTATCAAATTAAATGTTTCATGTTGTCCTAAACTACATTTCTGCATTTTACTATAATAAAAACAAATATAAAAACTTATTTAAGTATATTCTCTTTTCCTATATCATTTTTTGGTTCATCAGCTGAACTAAAAATCAGTTATTCATACAGTCCTACTTGCAAGTTCATTAAAAATATTGGATTCCATAAAATCCATTGTATTTTGTATAATCCCCAGCTGACTGGCATTATTTTAGGCAGACTAGTTTAAGTATTTATCAAGCTTTGAATTGCCATTCCATTATTTTGACTGGGATCAAAGTTAGACTGATGGGACTAGGTTTACTGGAAGTAGCAAGGTACACTGAGGAGTGCTGTATTTGGGGTTTTTTTTAATCAAGTTTATTTTTTTCTTTAATTTGATGCTAAAATAAATAAAAATAGATGAATATAGCATTTTTCAGTGAAACTGAGGATAAAATTGTAGACAATTCAGAAGTATTGGGAATAAAAAGGACAACATTTCTACGCAAGATTTGGTAGCCTACTATTGGGAATTTGGTAAAACTGTTAGCAAATCTGAGGGCTTTGTCAAATTGAGTAGGAAGCTTAGAGTGATGCTTAATGACTCTCTTCATCCATCATTTTATTGTTTAAAAGTTGGACTTAAAGGACTGAGACACATATTCCTGGCTTCCTTTCTAGTTACTCAGCTGAACCAGAAGTTAATTTATCCTCAGATATGTCATCCCAGTCCCAATATGAATTTTCATGTGGGATGCCTCTCTTCCTCACTGATTGTACAGTCTTGAGTCACTAACTCAGAAACAGATGTCTAATTTTTAATTGTTCAGGTCCAAAGAAAAAGGACATTCAATCCAGCATGCCTACAGTAAACACACGTGATGATGGTGTCCAAAATTTTATCAGTTTACATATTATACTATTTGTGTAATAATGGTTTTGAAAATACAGATTCCAAATGCAATCTTTTAGGTATTGTTTGCAGTTTTTCATCTCTTTATGGAAAACTGCAGACAATTTTATGTAAATGTATCATTTGTAACATTAATAAGAATAAACCAGAAAGACTCTGATTTTTCAACAGTAATATATTTCATTTTATATTCCTAAGTCAATCAAGGAATACATTTACTAACTTGACAGCTGAAGAAAAAAAAAAAAAACACAGATCCCTTTTTCTAAGAGCATAGAACTTCTATATTCATTTGGAGTATCAATGTGGGTGAAAATTCTTTGCATACTCTCATATATATAGTTTTTCAATGTTTAAGCATTACGAAATTGTAAGAGTGCAATGTGTTCTTTATCAGGTCTTTCAAAAAATGTAAAAGCTTACTCACTACATCAGACTACAAATTCTGAACATATTCAGATTGATTTTTGCCTTTGAGACATGTTTGAAAATAATGAAAAGAAGTGCCAAACAAATTATGTGAGGTTACGTGCATTAAATGTAGTTTATATGTAATACTGCTCTTTCGAGGGGAACTTCTTGCAAACATCCTACTTACACATATCTATTTAATGAAAACTCTGGCCATTTTAAAGGAAAAGCAAAAAAATGTAGTTGGCAGAGCAGATTGAATTGCTATATTGGAAATCAGGGTTCAAAACTGATTTGCCTGTATATAAGACTATTTTGTTTCTTAATAACGTATGCTTAAAATAAAGTAAAAAGGAGAAGACTTACAATGGTGGCTTTTACTTAAAGAGTTATGCAGTGGTATGTTTTAACACAAGCAAATAATGGGAGCAACAACACTCCTTACACCTCTTGGAACTTCACTGAACCTTGTACATGGGCAGAGTGGTGTGTATAATCAGTATCCTTGGACGGTCACTTTCACATTAATGACAAGTAGTTTGTAGCTGTGTAATTGCAATCTCACAACACTGAACTGTAGAGTCAAAGCTGGATGCTGCCAGTAAACACACCTATCTCTGAGGGAGGTAAAAACTGGTCAATATATACTTATAATCCACTTTCCATAGGAATAATTCTTGTACATTTAATTCAAATGCTGGTTTCAGTTCTTCCATCTTTTTCCTTCTCTGCTTCTTTTTCTCCTCCTGGCATTTTTTTCCTAAAATTGTTTTGTTTCTGTATTCCACCTTCCTTTCATCTGAGCTCTGCTTCTTTGTGTCTCAAATAAACAAAACAGAAGAAGATCAAAGGAATCAGCAAAGTTCTTAGTGAAGCTGGAAAAATTAATTTATGAGAGAGATTCAGTTTAAAAAGCATACAACTAGCAGGATTTGGAGATAAGAGTTAACAGTGTATGAATTTTTAAACAGGAAACAGTAAAGAATTAAGGAGTAAGAGCCAGCAAGCAAATGGATATGTGAAACATGACTACAGCTAGCACAGAGCTTAGGAAGACAATATTTTTGGAGAACAGAATAAAGGGGATCTGCTCTGTATCATGCTCTGTTGTCTAGCTGTTCCTCCCCTTCCACTCACAGACTGTTCCAGTTCTCAACTGCACTTAGTTCATGCTTCTATTCAGGCCAGACTGTGTGAGCCACTATTCCATCTTTCTGTCAGTTTACTATCTGTCGACAGCAGTAATCTCTCTGCCATCTCCTTCACCTAAGGCTGACTTTTCTGCACTCATAGTTAAGAGAATGAAGGAGGTAGCTCTGAGCAAAATTCTGGAAAGCTTTGGCATCGCTGTCTTTTTTGGATGTAGTGCAAAAAGGATGGCATGTATAAAGGAAAAAATTGGGGCATGATAACGGAAAATTCTTTATAACAGTGATAGGGTTGGATATGAAAAGGTTTCAAAAAGAGATCATAGATGACTTTGAATCAAATTATTTCACAGGTTTCTTACTTGAAAAGAAATGTGTCAAATCATTTTCAAAGTATACGACTTGCGTATCAATGAAAAGACAGTAGGAGTCAGCCTACATTCATAAACAAGACAATGATTTTAGGTACTTCAGTTCTAAACTGCTCAACGATATACCCTAAAGGGAACTGCATTCAAGTAAACACTAAACATCCAACCATTGCGATACAATTCTTTTATATTCTTCAGTTGGGTTTTCAAAAACAGAAATAAAACTCAGTTATTTCCTGGAATGCAGTCTAAAGTTTATGTAAAAATATAAGATCTAATATCCTAAATGCATATATGACCTTTACTCGTCAAAATTTATCACATCACTACTATTATGTGTCAATGTAACTCTTCTGAAAGCAACTACCGTGGTGGTTTAACCCCAGCCGGCAGCTAGGGCCACGCAGCCACTTGCACGGTTCCCCTCCTTTTCCCCTAGAAGGGCAGAGAGAAGACAGAGAAAAGGAGGGAAAAGGGAAAGGGGAAAACCCTCATGGGTTGAGATAAAGACTATTTAATAGAAACAATAACAGACAGGGAAAATAACAATAATAATAACTACAATAACAGTAGTAATAATAATAATGACACAGGTCACTCCCCCCGCCTGGTGAATTGGCACCATCCTGAGCAGTAATCGTGAGTACCCGCCCCCCCGGCCAATCCTCATTTATATACTGAGCATGACATCTATGGTACGGAATATTCCATTGGCCGTTCCATTGTTCTGTGTATGCTCCTTCTCAGCTTCTATAGGAAGATGAAAAAAGTCCTTGAAAAAATATAAACATCACCTGGCAACAACTAAACCAATACACATTAATATATGAAAGATACGCACTATTAATATGAAACCAGGACAACTATTAAATAAATAAAGCATGTAATCAATCTTTCTTAAACTTTGTTAGGTTGTTTAGTGTATTTAACTATAAAGCTGATGAGTTGTAACAAAACTGTAGGGCTGTTTTTAGTTCAACATTAATTGCCTGATATTTATCTTGTAAGTTACATTAGATCTTAATATGGGCTGATAATGAAAAAATGGATCACAATAATAATAACAGGAAAGTCATTATGAAAGCATTAATTATTATAATCATCGTGTCTGTCAGTATTAAAATCATGCAATGGTATTAAAGTGGTACCATATTAAGGTCAGCTTTATTCTCTTGTAGAAGTCTTTGTAACATGAAATTTAAAGTGGCGGAAAGAAAGCAACAGTGAAAGAGCACGTCTTATGCACATAAAATGTTTTTCAACTATCAGGGAGCTGGAGATGAAAAAGTGACCAATACATATTTCCTGAGCATTTTAATAGTTATTTAATTACTCTACCAAAGAAAATGTAAAAAAAGAAACTCTTCCAAGCTGTAGTTGTCCTGTCCAGAGTCTCTGAGCTGCTCAGATTAATTTAAGTCTCATTATGCAACATATTTGTTTTGGAAATAAGAGTACTAAGGTGCTCTTTAAACTAATTGCTTTTACAGAACAGAGACATTTTCTCTGACTAATATAACGAAGCTTTATGAGGTAAATCAGACCGAGACAGCAACAGAGGAAAAAAAATTTGTTATGAGAAATGTCAAAGGGAACTGGTTGAAGTGGTAGGCATGATCTCAACTGCTCCAAATTAAAATGTTGCAGCACTACCTGAATTTCTAGAACAGGGTAAACAGAAGAAAGCATATAACTTGACTCTCACTATGGCTTTTGAGCCAAACTACCTTCCACCTGTTGTTGATACTACTTCTTTTCCTAAACAGGTCTCTAACAGGTCAATTTTAGTTGAAGCAAATCTGTAGAGAGCACAAAAACAAGTAGGAGTCCAACCTGGAACTAAAATTTCTTCCTTTTTGGATGCTAGGTGCCATCTCAGAGTCAGTATCAGAATTCTTTCCAATCCTGGGCCTTTCATTTTATAGGCAATGGAATCCACACATTCCTCAAGTTTATTAGACCCATAGATGACAGAGATATAACACTGGTATGGGTCTTTCTTCCTTCAGTATTAACCAGTGGAGTTGATGGGGTGCAAAGCAGAGAGCATACTGTGTCCTTCCTGGGGCTACTCAAATACAACTGCCATATGGAGCTTCACCAGTAAGGCACAGGCGAGGCCCTGTTAAGTATATTTAGAGTAAAAGTGATTCACTGTTTGAAAGATTTTATTTTTTTTTTAAAGGGTTTTTTTTTTTGCCTCCACACCATCCAGTAACCATTAGATGTGAAGATCTCTCCTTTAAGTCTCAGCTTAAAGAAACAGAAGATATTGCTTTCTTATTTCAGTAAAAAAGGACACAGTATTGCTGTAAGATTTTTTGTTCTGAAATGATTCTGGTCCTTTATTGCTTTTAGTTAAACTCACTGTTAAGTACAATTTAAATATATGATGTTCCATTGTACTTGCATTACAGTATGCAAATATAAATAAAATTACCACAAATTGGTGAACAATTAATGAGCTTCATTTCAGGGACATTTCATCACTAAATGCTGTTTCCTTGCCAACCTAGACATGAAGTATTTAATTCTAAATGACACCACCTGCTCCTACCTATAAGTGAAATGAAAAAGCTGCCAAGGAGCATGTTGGGAATTAACTTGCAGCCTTCCCTTTAATCAGGCATTCCTCCATAACATTGGAAGCCAGCAATCTCATGGAATGAAAAATACGATTGTAGTATATGTCTGCAATTCAATTTTGAACCCTCAATGTGTGACAACACATTTTTCTTTACTATTTTTCTTTAGCTGCCAGGTGGGTCACCAACTACTTGAAGCAAAGACATACTAGATAAATGCCAAAACCCCATTCTGACAAGGACAGTACAGTTAAACAAACATTTATAAATGCAGTCTTCTCCAATTTTAACTGGTTTTAATTTCAAGGCCTATACTAAAACTTTCACTTTCAGAACTATGAGACTGCAAGAACACCAATGAAAGAGGAAAGACATTTTAAGAGTTAAAAAAAAATACAGTTAAAGAAAAACCAACATAGGAACTTGCTCATACAAATGACTTCTGCTTTGGACAGCAAATGTAGCTTTGGGCAACAATGTGTAAGGCTGGTTTTGGGGGACATCTGTGTTGTCCTTGTACTTGGATGTTCCCTTTTCCTCTATCAAACAGCTAATAAAAAAGTAAAATCCAGTACATTGTCGTACATTTTTTTCTGTGTCCTTAATTTGACAGTCACAGTAAGTTTTATCATTATATATAGAACTGACTTAGCAGAAGAAAAAGTCATCATACAAGCATTTTGCATGATAGAAAATAGCAAGACAACAACACTTTCACCTTATGATTACTGGCAAGAAAAGTCATAGTGATGTTTTGCAATAAGCCTTCAAAGCCTATTTAAATCTGGCTCTCCTTCCTGAAGTGGCTACGAGTACTTTAACAGCTACAACAAAGTCATTTGCACTGCTAAAGTTCCTCATCCAAACAACCGCAACAAGTTTAGCAGGTGTGCTGCGTGTTAAAACAGCACGCAACCCAGGTTTTACGCCCAATATTTGTTCATGTACACAGTATGTGTTTCTGATATACTTATAACCCTTTGTGTCATAAACACCACGCTGTTCTGCACTGAAGTGAAAGGGAAGAAGGGCAAAAAAGTATCACCCACTGAGGAATTAGAAGAACGGGAATACAATGTTCCTCTTTGCCTGAAACAAAACACAGTCTCCTCTGCGAAGGTTGGGTTCGCTCCCTACACATGCTGTGTTTTCAAATTCCTGCCATTAAAAGTGTTATCTGATAGCTCAGCACAGTCTCCCGATAAAATATTTGCTAAAGTCAACAGCTGTTTTGCCCAAGAGCATTAGTACTAGACAGAGTCAAACAGTCTTAAACCTCACCATTTAGACGCTGCACAATATTATCCTGTGTGAATATTTCCATATTTAGACAGACTGCTCTGTTGGGTATACAGCAATGATCCTTTCTTTTGCTGTTGTGTAACTGAAAACTAATAAAAAAACAAATTCTGGATATCTCAGTGCTTATTCAGAAAATGTTATTCATAATAAAGTAATAACAAAAGTGGGACAAATGATTTCACTTTGCAACTGCACTCCCAAACCATAGGATTATTTTCTTTATGTATATGCAGGCATTCATAAATATGACTTAAATGTATAGGGCTCTCCTAGCAGAATTCACAGTACTAACTCACTCACCCAAAGTCCCTCCTAAAGGTACAGAAGACAGCCGGGTTCCTAGACTGCGATTCCCAAGGGTCAAGGTCCTGAGCACAGAAAGACTAAATCACAAGCATGAAAAGGAAAAGAAGGTATGGTGGGAGTTCTGTCTCCTGCATGAAATAGGGCAGCCTTTCCATGGTCTCACACCTAAGACTCCACACCTGAATTCCTCTGTTTTAAAGCTCAATTTTAACGTGCTTCCCATACTTTAATGCCAACTTTAACTTTCCTGGCTGCGCAGAGGCTCAGCTTCAACAGGAAGGGCAGGCGGTGGGCTCCTTTGCCCAGAGAAGCTCATAGCACAGCAATTAAGACACTCACAAGGTGTGGAAATGAAGTATTTGAATCAACCCAGGTTGAAAAGAGTCTTGAAACCATTGATAAGTGTTTATCCTGAGTTAGACATGCTCTGAGCATTTAGAATATCAGGAAAATCAGAAATTCTTGAAGCCCTAGATAAAGGCAGCACAGCTCTGTGTATCCAAGGAAGCTTTTGCATGAAAAAACAGGAACCAGTAGTGTCATAGGCATCCAAGCAATCTAATGACAAGTCTCTTAAATCTTGCTCCTCCACTCTTATGGCATCTAAACACACTGAATATCTGGTGATGTCTAGAAAATATCCCCAGGAAAAGCCTAATGTTCACCATTGTGTCACACAAACTGTAAATGATTTTAGCATTCAGCTTGTCAAAGGGACAGATGCTGCCATAAACAAATAAGCACTGAAGTGCCACCAAAATTGTAGAACATTTGGGATTAGGAATAATTCAGGAATTTGTATCGGTAAAGACATTTTATCATTAAGCAGAAGTTGCATGGTCTCTTGAGATGGTGCATATGCACTGACTATATCACTCCCTTAACAATCACTGACAAAGTATTAGAGTGCTGGTGCCTTATATAGAGCTCATCTACAGTAGCAAGAGGCAAAAAAAGCACAGGGAAATCAAATACTGAAATCACAGAAACATGGTATTAGGTTTGAAGATGTGGGGGAGTTGAAAACTGATAGCTCATAATTCAGGGTCAGGCACTTCTTATTTTTAACCTACAGGCTGAAGTTCTACTTTATGTCATGGGAAAGATGAATAGTTCCTTCAGGGGGTACCTAAAAATTGTTTACTGTTCTCATCACTTTGCCACAGTTAATACAGCACATAATATATTACCTAGCAGTCTAGAATTATTGCTTTGCAGCAAGCTCATAGTGCTTACTTCAAAAGAAAACATGATACATGCCACATAGAGGATGAATGATGACAACGACAAATAGAAGATATATTAGTGGTATTTTAAATTGCAAAAAGTTGCAGTCTACTCTCTTTTGTCCTGCACTTGTCAATAATATATTAAGGCCTCTTTAGTAATTCCTATTTCTAACTATAGAAAGTATTTAAATGGACTTCTCACCATACTTAAAGCATTTCAATACCTTAAATATACTTATGCTGAAGAAAAACAAAAAATGGACATATAGACTCATTAACTGACCTTCCAAAGGTCAAGTAGAAAATCTCTAACAGACCAGGACACTGAGCGCAGCTTTTCCAACTCCTGTTTTGGAGCTTTCTTTCATATACCTTTACTGCTTGTTACTTGTCTCATTTTCTCACTTCTTACATTTCAGCTTAGAATTTACCTTTCTCCAAATGCAATTATAAAAAGTGCAATTGTATGAAATGATTGCAACCAGCTTCACAACTTAGAAATTCAAATACTGAAGTTGTTCTCCCAGTGAATTTCACACACTAAGAGGTACCTTCAACACTTAAGACTAAAACTCTGTTTAGAAAAGCTGAACTCTTTTATCTCTCTCAACTCCTTTTTTAAAACAGCAGTCAAAAAGCAGCCAAAATTCAATGTCTTACCAAATTCGAATCTTCATCAACATCATGTGGCATGCTTTGTGCAAAATAACACTTCATGGAAAGAATTTCATGTTGATATTAAGAAAAGAAAAGCAATTAATCATCCCCTGTATGAAATGTTCTGCAGTCACTGTCATATGCAATTTTATTAGCTGTACTGAAACCAAAGTACATTCTAAATTTCACACTTCAGGGCACGAAATGGAGAACCTATATGGCTGTCCGGATTACTATGAGCTGTATTCAGATCCTTTCTGTTCCAGTAAAAGTTTTAAAACCAATATATTTTTATAATCTAGTTATTCCTGATTATCAGTTTCACAGTTTATTGCAGTTTCAAACGTGTGTGTTGGTAAAGTGCCGGAAAATCTGGAAGGGGATTTTCTGATGGCAGGTATGGTGAGATTTCCTACCTTTCTCATACCTCTCATTTATAGGCTCAGTTTCCATTCAGAACAACATCTAGAAACTGCAAATAAGTAGGGTAGGATATTTTCAGACTTGACAGAAAAATCCATATAATGTCAGATAACCTACAGTCCGTGTTAACCAATATCTCTGAATCACCACTTCTTATGTATCTTCCGTCTTGTATGTGTTATATAAGAATAGGCCTAAATAACATTTGAACAAGTGAAAACTACACAGATAAGTATAGCTAAAGCACATGTTCAGATGTCCTGTTAAGACTCATTTTTTTCTAAGTAGAATAGTTCATAGTATTAATTCTTTTTCTTTTTCTTTTTCTTTTTTTTTATTCCTGAAAGACATATACAGATTTATGAACAGAAATGGCCAGCTTTTTAAAATATCTATCGATTCGTGAGCCTAAATGAAACATCAGCATCTAATGTAACTGCAGTGCTATAAGTATACTAAGTTCATTAATTAATTCACATTTAGTAAACTCTAGTAGAAAGCTGTGCTTGAAAATCAGGGGTTTATAATTTACAGAAAAATTATTGATTTTTTAGGAACTAAAGGCTTAATTTAAGGATACAATATTCAGGGAAATAAGGAGTCAAACCTTACATTAATTCAAGTAATTTACACAGACTTAAAGTACTACACTGCCAGACTTGAAGTTCTATACTGCATGTCCTAAAGGAGTATGGAAAACATACTATCCAGCCAAGAGAAGGTGGCAAAATGCCCCTGAAAGAGAGGTCATGGAGCTGAGAGTGAGAGGACGTACTGGTTTGACAGCACTGAAAGGAGATTTTGACTAGAGCTGTGATAAGACTGGCAGGCAGGAGAGACACCACAACTGGGACAGGTCTCCCAGGACTGTAATTACATCATGGACCTCAAAGTAACTTGGGACTGGGGAATATGAAATGTCTTAGAACTTGACATTTCCTAAAGCCTTGTATTTTGTGTTGTGTCTTCTAGTTCTGCAGTACAGATTTCTACCTGCCAGTTTCATGCAGGCAATTATACTTTATATGAAGAATTTTTTTTTTCTCCAGAGATGCGCAATCCATATGCATGTATGTCACAGAGGCAACTTTAACAAAATATCGGATTATGAACTAAAACTCTTTTTGAAGTATGCTGGGAAGACAGACAGCATTCACGTTGAGAGGTTTTTCCCCAAAGTATTGTTGGCCCTTGTTAACTATGTTGCTGTTGCTTTCTTAGTAGTCATAGTGCAACCACTGGTCTACACAAAATACTAAAGACACTTCATGAATGTGGCCATTGTGGACACTTGGAAGTCCCAGGTTTTACAGTGGCAAAGGAGATCAGGGGACTGGACTTAGAGAAGGCCATGAGTTCTTTCTAGCCCATTTGTCACACTTTTTTCAACAGAAGACAGGGTAGGAGGGCTGAGGATGATGTACGGGCAGGTCTCATCCAAACATCCTGTTGGGATGTGGCTGGGCACGCGCCCAACCCTATGATCTGGAAATAGCTGGCATCCCACATTCATTAAGTGACGGACAGCATTCAGCCCTTCTGTTGCCTAAACCTGTCCAGATTATATCTGTCTCACATGGTGCTTAAAACGCCAGTGGCATCAGGAGTGAGGGTATGCTGGTGCTAATTGTAGTGAGCTGCCTCAGAACTATGGACAATATGAAACTGATAATGATTAGGCAAAAAAATAATTTCAGAGGAACCTAATAAAGGTAGAAGAACAAGAAGCATGATGACAGATAAAATGCAATTTTGACAAAGGCACAATATTGCCCATTAAAAGGAACAATATAAACTACTTATATATAGTGCCTAGTTCTAGCAACTGTAATTACTCACAGAAAAGATAATACAATTGTAATGTAATAAAAAAGTAAAAAAATTGGCCTGCTGAACTCCTAGTACTGACAAGGACATAGAAGCAAACAAACCTCTGTGTCCTCAGAGAATAGTTTAAGTCACTGTACTAAGAAATAAACTACATTTTTAATGTACTAGGTGAATGTATTTGATTTCAAAATCACTATACAGTAACAAGTACAAAAATAAACAATTTTACAGGTCTATATCTACACAACAACAAAATCTGTCCTTAGCTCAATTATCAGCTAATCCGTGTTGAAATGTCACTAATGTAAGGTATAAAAATAATTGCATTATGAAAGGGTGAATCCTGCCTAATTTAGAATGGCGTCATGTCCTGTCTGGTCTGCTTACCAAGTAGCCACCATTTCCATTTAAGTACAGCGATGATATGAAAGACTTGCAAAGGGCCTATTGATTTCCAAAAAATTTCATAATGATAATCTACTGGGAGATGTGCGGTTTTATTCGGTAATTCAAGTTAAAATGAAGATGGATACATAATTACATACCTGCTGAGAATGAAAAATTGCTCATAGGATTAACAAAATCACCTGTCAATTGTAAAGAAGGAAAAAAAAAAAAAGAAGAAAACAGCACAAGAAAGCAGGAAACCAGTAGCGTACCATTTTCATAAGGCCTTCAAAATCTATTTCCTTTGTCTTACAGCTACTTCTGACTATGTTTTAAAATAATGTCTGTGTGTCCTAAGCAAAACATTCTGAATACCCATTACATGTTTTGGACATACTTTTCATCAAGTCTTATCTAAGTACCTTTTCTGCCCCTGGGCTAGGTCTGAAATAAAGAAATGTTACAGGACATTTTTCTCATATAATGTTTTCAATGTACTGTAATATTTTTTGTTTTCTAATAGAGCAAAAAATATTGGTAACGTCCACAGGGCACTACCTAAATCCAAACTACTACACTCCCAAATCCCCAGTGAAATTATATGGCTTCTGTGGACTGTAGAGCAAGACATATCTTTCATCTAACAAATGCAAGCTTGTCGAATGTGCAGTCATAAAATCTGAAGATGTGCAGAATTTTTGTGCCCTACCATAGACTACCTATAAATTTAATCATCTTTTTCAAGCTTAATCACACTTCTAGACTTGTGACTCTGTTTATGCATTTTTTTCAATCTTTATTTTCCTTTTAATCTCTTTAATTGAGACAATATTTGATTATTTCATACTCTTCAATATAGCTAACTGGTAGTCATCCAGGCAAAAATACTTCCTCTACCTATTTCCCATGAGCT
Source organism: Ibidorhyncha struthersii (assembly GCA_013398815.1). NCBI lineage: Eukaryota > Metazoa > Chordata > Aves > Charadriiformes > Charadriidae > Ibidorhyncha > Ibidorhyncha struthersii. The sequence goes on from VZSZ01011086.1 coordinate 66,157, forward strand.
GTTATAGGAGCATAAGGTGCCATGTCACTGAAATTACTATTAAAAGATAGAGTTTGGTTTTAGTTACCTATCAAGTAGTGTGCACTCTGATAGAAAACAACGACAACAAGAACAATAACAACAAAGGTTTATTAACTTAAGCACAACTTATTGCTCAATATTGCAGGAGCATCTGTGTGTAGTGTTTCCTGTAGCCGGATAAATATAAGCAAAGAATCCTCAGCTGTGCCTGGACAACATAACTATGGCAGAAAAATCTATTCCACTGTGTTCAGCAGGGTGTACTATAAGAAAGAATTTTAAATAAGCAAATTTCCAGTTTAATAGATTTGGATTGTCTCAGATGTCTATACAAGTTCAGTGCTTCCCTGAAACTTAGCAAAATAAATAACTCTATGGAATCTACTTCTGGAGTGGAAATCTCACAAGGACAGGTAGCTTTTCAAGGCTGTATGAGCTGGCCTCTTGCAGTACAGCCATAAAAGCTGAGAACAGTCTCTCAAGCAGGACTCTTTAGAACTTTTGGTACTAGTTAGAACTGAGACTGTGAATCAGAAAATGTAAAAAAATATGCGTCTGAACTCTTTTGGGCAACACAGAAGATTCCGTGAAATTTTATTTTGCATTTGGGGAAAGTTTCATCTAGTCGCTGTTCTCATCATATTGGTATATACTTAGAGAACTAAATTCAGGTTTGGAACAAATTCTGAAAAAAATGAGTTTGTAGATCTATTGTACATTAGTACTAGTGGTTAATAAATATTTTTCATTTATTCAACAGTCTAAAAACCAGATCTTTTTCTATCTTTGTGATTTCTCACTCTCACTTAATGCCAGAAGAATTCTATATTGATGAAAATATGAAATGCTCTTGTGAAACTGAAAGATTACAGCAATTCCAGCCCAAGTATGACAGTGTTGCCAACATGCCCAAAACTCATGATTCGGATCCTGAAAATCAATTATTAGTTCTTATATAACATAGTACTTTCCATTTGCCTTCCGGCTTTTGAACTGTATTTCCAACTCCTTCACTGTAATTATGAGTGCTGTAGCTTTCCTCTTGATAAATTTTATTGCAGATCTGTGAATCCCCTCTTATTTGTCAATATCCCTCTAGTAAAATATAGACTAAAGTAAAGAAAATAGTACTAAAGTATATGTAGGCTCAAAATGAAAATTAGTCTGTGGTCATAAATTGGATACTATATTCAACGAAAAATGCAGACCTATTTTGTTTATCAGCTTCATTTCTAATTCTTTTCCTATAACTTCTATTTGACATATTTCTCTCTGACAATGTATATTTACTCAATGGTTACATATCTTCTTCTGCTTCCATTTTAAAATTGAGTTTAATTTTTCATTTTCTGACTTTTATTCCTCTACCTTTGCAGTTTGTCTTTGGTGATGCAATTTTGGGTAACTAAGTATCATCTGCAGTAAAATTGATGCACGCTATAATTTCACTCCCATATATGCAATGAAGTAAACAGAAATAGTTGGTGGGGGTGGGGGGCAGAGGGGGCCGCATTTCAAGTCTTGTTTTCTTCAGGGTCTTGTTACCTCTTAGAAATGCAATAAAGAAATATGTGGCAGCATCAATAACACTGTTTAAATTAAAACTTTGATAAAATTATGTATTGGAAGCTTATTTTTCCCTTTCATTTTCTATGTAATACTTTACTATTCACTCAGTAGTTTTACGTGGATTCTACATAGTACAGTGGTGTCAGCAATGCAGACCACTTCCATGAATCTCCCTAAATGCCCTGTAACTATGGTCTATTTCCAGTTTTAAACTGCAATGCACTCTCAGGATGTGCCTGTTATTTTATTCAAGTACAGGTCCCTTTAGCAGCCGTCTCAAAGGTCAGTTCTCATGCCCACGGAAATAAATTAAATGACAATATTAAAATGAATTAACATGTATTAATTTTAATGTGTAAGCCTACTGTTAAAAATCAGAACTTTTACATTGCCCATGCTTTTTGAAAGTTATGATCTGTGAACTATATTTCTTTATGGAATTTCCCTTTATGACACCGAGACTTTTTTTCCATTTGTGGATATAGTTCACTATTTTCTGTCAGCTAATACTTTGAGGTAACCATCAAAAATTGATGGGACAAAAATATCTGGAACATGAGAAGTTGTGTCACAGAGGGATTCATTGACTTGGCAATGAAGCTTGTAAGAGAATGAGAGCACAGCATTCTTAATAGCTGTTCTACATTTCTGAACTTCACTCTCCCTAGATATTTACTTAGGAATTAACCTGTCCAAAGTTAGAAACATGAGAGTGGTCCATATGCTGATTCAGGTCTCATTTGAATAATGAAATCCAGGATCACGACTAGTCAGATACTAAAGCTTGTCTCATAGGATAGTAGCAAAGTTGTAGATTTTGCTCCCAAATCTGAAGAATTTTTCCATTTATTGTAAAAATTGAGTTATAAGGAATGAAATAGAAGTAATGTGCCCAGCAGATCAAACTCTGATTTTTGGATGATTGTACAGCACAACACTATCCCTCTATCTTAGCCTGCTAATGTTGCTCATACAGTTTAACATACAAGTACCTTGAATACTTTGGCTTGCAGACAGACAAAAGAAATATGAACAGCACAGGAGCAGACAGCATGCCAGAAGGTGGAAAACAGATATGCAGAAAATGACTCATTAAAGGATGTCTGAACCAATGCGGTTTTTGCATGCACAGGGAAAAATGATAGTAATTCCTTTGTCTGCGCTAGGGGTGGGGAAGATGGCAACTTCACGAATCACACGATTACAAAAATCAACTCTGACTGTACCATAAATAACAGTGGTGGATTAAAAATATTAACTCAGGATCATTAGCAACTTTTTGTGTCAAGATTGCAATTAATGAAATACACACTAATTAGCCACAAAAGAAAAGTGATATAAATTTTGTTTAAAAATAACCACTTTTTTCCACTGAGAGTATCTTGGACAATTTGTATCCTGGGAAACTTATATTGCTAAACTTGGACAGACTTTTCCTTTAAAATGTATGTGCTTTTCTCTCCTAGGCATAAACAGAACTATCATTGTCAGGCTAAAACATCTATGACCAGGTCAGATGGGATATAGAAGAGTTTCACTGAACTGAAATGTTTAAGACAACTTGAATTTTTAATTTCCTAATCTGTCCTCAGAATAAGTAGATACTTTTTCTTTTAAAATGCTTTTAATTTTTGGTAGACTAATACCAATGACAAAATGAAAGCAAAACAACAGGGAAAACAAAAGCTTAAGAATGTGAAGGGTAAATATGGGTTTTATGCTACCATCATCATCCTCTAGAAGGATGTAAGAGGGGAGGTGGCTACATATTTTGAACCCCACAGTGCTGAGAGAATGAAAAGCAGTGACAAAGAGGGGACAATGATCCAGGTTACACCATGGGAAAGAATGACAGCCTAGATTCATATAACAACCTATCTTTAAGAAATGTGGCGATGTCAATCCCCATTGAATGACTAAAAATATCCTATATTAAAGAATATCCTTCCTGGACAATGGGATTAAGAAAAAAAAAATCCTTAAAAGACAAGATGGAATATATCAAGGCAATGACCCCTGACCCTCTTTGCAATATAAAATTCAGGCCTTCAGTGTTTTTGCTTGTGGTGAGTTTTATCATTTACCAACATAGATTCTGTTGGCTCTATAAGAAATTACTTTGCCAATAATAAATCCCAGGCAGTTGCTAACATTTGAAATGTTCTGGGTTGTTATGTACTCTTCAGTAATACAGAGTGTAAAGTATAAAATTTCTTTGATATGCTATATTAGCTTTCTTAATAAATGCCTAACTGCAGGGAGCAGGCCTCCTTGCAAGTTTATGAGAAGTATTTGTAGGACCTAAAATGTGGAGTTCAGCAAAAGCACCAGGATTACAACACAGGTTAGATACCTGACTCTTTCAAGATGTGTGTATATGGCTGCATGTCACCTTGAATTAGACTATCCTCCTGGCATCTGCGGCTAATTCAGGCATTCTTGGGTTGTTTCAGAATTATCTATAAAAAGTATCCTTATTCATATGGTGGTTGAGAAGATAATCTCTTTCAGTGCTGTAACTGGGATGGAAATATCAGGATCGAGTCCCCACACAGAACACATGCTATAAGGAGCACAGAGATTTCAAACACGTTTGTTTGTCTCAGACAAAGCCAATAGTCTCAGGTGCATTTATTTCACCCTGATGGTACGTGATCTTAGGTCACATTGCCAAAAACTGGAGAAAAGCTGTTTCTTACCAGGCAGGCTCCTGCCAGCTGGGTATTGATCATACATCCAGTTAAGCATCTGCCACGCTGGGGGAACTATTATATGTAGTTCATGTATGTCCTTGTAATTGTCACTGAGATAATAGAAAGAATGCAATGTGAAGCTATCTCAGTCTTCTTCCGAGCCTGATTCAGCTAGACGTTGATTCCTTCATTCACCGAAAGTGGTGACAACACTGCCATGCCACCATCCATAGGCATCCATCAGCTGGCTTCTTCTGTAAGTCAGCTGAATAACTCAAGGTTGGAATGCAAGTCTTGCAACTCAGCAGCCGTAAAACTCTTGAGAAGATTGTTTACAGATGCAATATTGAAGAAAATTGCCATCATTTTCTATCTGAAACAGATCTTTATTAAGACTCTTTCAGGGTTCCCCTTATTGTTAAGAATAAAGAAATCACTGAGAATAAAGAAACCTCTTTCCCTGAAGTTTAATAAAATCTCTTCCATCAGACCTAAAGAAAAAAACATTAACAACTTTAAAAGGCTTTCATGAAAGCAAAGATGGTGTTAGATGTTGTGAGATAAAGAGTATTGCTGGGTTGCTACCATACATAACTTTGGCTATTCCATCTAAGCATTGATTGAAAGGTACTCAGCTCTTTTGACGGCTGTTTCATTGCCTCAGTAAAGCCCCTTAAGCTCCACTTTGCTCAAGAAAAGGTGTTATAAGCTTCACTATGATGAAAGTGTGGAGGACTGGCCCATTGATAGATGGGCAGAGCTTGAAAAGTGCAGAACACAGCAGTGAGATCCGTATTGAAAGGGGACTTTTAGTTAAAAGCATTCATTTCAAAGAGCTGGAACATTTGATTGTGACTGACATACAAAAAAGAAGTTGTGATTTTTTTTCTTTGATGCATTAAGGCTAAACTTCAATTAACATTCTCAATGTGCAGGGCAATTAACATTACACTGCCACATAAACAAATAAGAAACTAATGTTTCCATTACTGTATTGATAAATGGACCCAGTTTTAGATCTTAACACCATCTCTCAGACCAAGTTAAAACTTTAGTTTTCTTGAAATCAAAATAATTTTAATAAGACTTCTTTTGAAGTTTTTAATTTTCAAGAGAAGTTGCAGGATCTGACCATAAAATTACACTGCAATAAATACTGGAAGAAACACATGACATTTTAAAACATTCAAAAGATGCACAGCTACTAGATATTTAACTATATTTCCACTGATTATTTTAACGGAAGCATCTATTCCATATGTAAGATTTATTTTCTAAAATGCAAACAACCCTCCCTGTGCTGTCTAAAAGTCTAATTTTCAATTTATCATTTGATAAGATGCAGTTGTACATTTTCACTTTAACAATTTACAACCTTTTGGAGGTTAAACCAAAGGCAGTATAAAATGTTCTTTTTCAGTTAAATATCAAGTGATTTTATGCTCATTCAATTAGTACGATATTCAGCAGAGCCTTCTGTTTGTCTGGATCTTCAGTATGCTGCACTGCAATGATGCGGATTCAAAGGATCTTCATAAATTCAGGTGAAACTGGGCAAGTCACATAATGGGGCTGATGGAAAGGGAATCCTGCTCTATATTACTCACTGTGTCTGTCTTAAAAGTGTTAACTAGTTGCAATACTGAATACACACAGGAAGCTCTTCCTTGGGAGAGAAAGCAAATAAGGCTTATTGGTATTCTGAAAAGTTTTGTGACATAGAGACTGTTCAGACACCTTAGATAGGGTTCACATTGAGAATGCTCTCAGTCTTCATGAAACCAGTCACTCCAGTACAGTTCTTGTTCCTCTCAAAAGCAATAAATGCATGTGTTTTCATATTAGTAAAGTAGAATGGAGTAAATGATGTCTTTCAAAACTATTGGCTTTTACCTTAAAGGTTATGCTCACCTGTTTGCTTGATATCTTTTATATGAATACTTCTATGCAGTCAGCACAGGATAGCTGAAATCCCAATAAACAAGAGTGGTGACCTTTCGCTACTTCTAAACATAAGGCAAACTCTATCAAATATTCAACAAATTCTCTTACAATAGCACCTGTTTTCTAAGCCCAAGAGGGAATTTCAGAGCAAGCAGATGGATGAGGTACTCATATCAAAATACAGTCCCAAGAAAGAGATCAGTGCAGAAATGCCAACTGAGATTTTATTTACTGTTCACTCAGTGAGATGCACAGAGAATAGGAAATTGAAAATACAGATGTGATGGGAATTATACATGAAAGCATCCAATAAAATGCAATATGTGATGTACTCAATTCCACTTCTGTGTATGCTTATAATATACTAAGGTATCAGCAACCTCAGCTTTCTTAAGATACTCTGCCTATCAAGGATAGCTTATACAATAGCTTCATCATCAGACCTCCTCTTTGAAAATGTCTCCTTTCCAATAAAACAAGGTAGAATTGATATAGCCATACCTGCAACAAATAGTGTTTTCATTCTCTTTTGGCCTCCTGTCATTCTAAACCATTCTAAATTGAGAGAAGTAAGAAACTTCCTCTAAGGTTCCTTTTGAAGTTCCTGAATTTTACCGGGGACCTTTGAACCAAAATGGGTATGCTTGGTTTTGGGTAGAATATTTATAGCCCTTCATCAAGAACAGAATTAAGAAAGAGCAACCTTTTAAAATACATCGTTTTACTGGAAAACCTCCTCTGCCTTTGTACTTCAAGTCTTGTTTTAAACAGCTCCTGCATGGTAGACATCTCAGGATTTTTTCACAGACAGTTGCAGAACACTGTGAATCCAGCAGCCACTGGCGCTCAATCTACTTTAAGAACCCTCACTAAAGACAGCGGAAACACCTGAGATAATTTCAATACTTCCTGTAGATTAATACTTGTGGGAGAAAAAAAAAAATACCAAAAAACCCCCCAAAAGCATGCTTTCTTACAACAACTTAAACTTTTCTAATACATCTTGCTTATAATACTCCATTAGCATTAACATAGCATAAAGTGAAGTACATTTATAATATTTGTGGCTGCTAAACACTCTTCAGTACTTTTGTAATGTGTAACTGATCTTTCAATTATTAGCAGAGAAGCGCTCAAGAAGGCAGAAGATTTGAGAGAGGATTAAAGCCAGCACAGCACTTATATTCTTGAGTTGTTTCACTTAAGTAAGGTGCAGATTTTATAATTTCTGCTTTTCTTAGCACTCATCAAACCCTAAATCATTACAAAAAAAGGAAACATAAATACACAGATACATTGGATTTGCTGATGGAGAGCAAATGTAAAGGTAGTTTCACTGCAGCTGCAGAACAGATGCTTTTTCTTACACCACTTTACTGAATACTAAACAGATACTCAAAATGTTTGAAAGCATAGTAAACAAACAACTGAGTCTAAAAGCCCTCTGCATTTATTAAATAGACACATTCAGAATATCTTGATGCCTACCAGATTTAAAAGATGAAAAAATAATAAAGCTATAGTCAGGAAAAGAATGAAAATAATGAATTTGAAATTACACATAATTACTTATTTAAATTCTTACTATGATTAATAAAAAAGGCAAGAGTCTGATGGAAACCACTGCGGGAGAAAAATGGAAAGAACACAATCACTTGTATGTACTAGTAAAAGGGTTTCCTAGCCTGCGCAGAACAAAATGAAACAGGGAACCTACCTTCAAAACTGTTCAGGACTTGTATTTACTCATATGTCAGAGAGAAAAGAATTTACATTGAAATTCACACCAGAATAAAAGATTTAACTGTTGTGAATAGTAATCATGAGCTAGGACTGTGGTATCTCCTTCCTCCAGCTAGCATGAATGCTTCCAAAAAGCAAAAATTTGCAATTTAAGTGGCCTATCATTTGGACAACAGTTAGGCATTGCATCAGACTTACTCAGACACTTAACATGGTATGATACTATGACACAAAGGCAGCACATGGAGGCATACGAAGGTGCAATGGGGTGACATATGTTCTTTCGACTCCTCATGACCTTTTAAAGCTTTTAAAGCACAACGACATCAAGATACAAGCATTCACTTATAACAAAAACCTGATCCAAAGTCCACTCGGCCCATTGTGGCTGACAGAAAGAATGGACTATGGAATCACAAGTCACTCAAAATTTCTCAGTCGAACTCAGCATATACGACATGACAGAAACTCAGCAACAAAGTGTATATTAACAAGTGTGGTTCTATGCTCCTGGCATACGAGCATCTACAACACTACACATGCTAGCTCAGGCACAACCATTAGTTATCTTGTAATGCATTTCAGCATTTCAAATTTATCTCTTTCTTAAACTTTACCTTTCAATGCTCAGAAGAAATCAAATCACGTAGCATTTTACCAAATGCAAATGATTTTCGTTGAAGGAAAAAATATTCTCTCTCTTAATAAATTTGTGGATTGTTAGTTATCACTATAAATAGTTTTGTTTTTCTTTCGTGCTACCTTGGTATACTTTCTTCAAGTAATACTTGTAATTACTATATTTTTAAGCAATCTTCCTTCTTTTGCCTGGGAAATTATGCATTTTATGCATATGGATGATCTGAAAGATTTAGAGTCTTTTAGCCAGTAAGGTAAGGAGGCTTTAATTTCTTCTGGGATTCTAACTCTCACAAGGAGTTAAAACTCCTGAGCAAATTGAATGGGGATAATTTCTTGTCAGGGGAATTAATGACCATCCCATTCTTGAACAGTGCTGGCATTTTGCTGGTGCTTTGATAGAAGACAGATTGCTTTTTACTGCCCCTTGTTCTTAAAGGCTTTGCACAACTAAGAGCCTTTCACTTGTAGCCAGTGTTTGGGGCACACGAAAGTCTGAAGATTTTTATCACAATCCTGTTCCACATTATGTAAATGACTGCTAGAAAACTCACAGTGCCTCTTCTGTCTTCTTAAAAATATGGCTTTGAGCCTGCAGAGCAGAGCAGATTTTTCCATGAGTATAAATTTACAAGGAAAAGAAAAATGTAAAATTTGCCAGATAAACTTGTAAATAATTTTCTAGTCTGAAAAATGTTTATTATGAGACATATTGGTAGAATACAGAAGAATCTAAGGACAAGGAGCCAGCCTAAGTAGAAATTAAAAACCTTGAGTAAAAGGGAGTGCACAGCCACTCTGTCCCAGAGCAGATTAGGAATCAAACATTGACAAAGGGAAACCCTTTAATGCCTCTTACCGCCAGCATCAAGGCAGATTTAACCTACCTCAACCCTGTACTAAATAGAATTTTTTTCCCTCTCTGTTCTATCGTGGTTATACTCTCAGTTGCCCTGAACAAGGCTAAACCAGGTTCACACACGGTCTACACATCTGCACAAGAAGATTACCTGATACCAGAGGGACTCCTGAACTACTACAGACTATGAATGAAGCACCCTGTACAGCAAAGTTAAAAGGCCCTAATCAACACTGACTTTCCTGTACAGGCAGAAAATGGCCTTCAAATGTACCCAAGGTCATGGGTGGTGCTGCAGAGGCCTTTCTGTCTGAAACATCTTTCCAAAAGCAGTGCTCTGGCAGATCTCAGGTGTACTCTTGGTATATATTCCACCTGATAATAATACATGTAGCCCTTTTACTTCTATTACGTCCATTCATACTATATAAATAACCAGGAAATATGCTCTGGGAAATAAATGTGTAATAAAAAGAGAAAGATTATCTGCAGTTATTCCTTTTCTAATCCCTAAATTATTTTAAATTATCAAGACCTTTACATTTTATCTACATATTTCCCTTCCACATTTCTGTTCAAACAATACTTTTCTTTTCTTGAACATGGAGCATCCTTATATACTGTTAATAACTAGGAAAGGGAAAAATTAGCATTATGTCACAGCATGACATAATAACTAAAATTACTCACTTCAGATATGTGAATTGCACAGTCTTTCTAAAATACAGAGGAAAAAACTAGAAATTCTCCCTGGACTTTCTACAAGCGCAGTAAGGCTCTGTAAACATCAATTGTCATTTTGCAAATATTGGCATGGCCTTAATGGCTAATAAAGAAATTGTCACAGAAAAACCTGGAACTTGACTCTACAGGCTTTTATTGTAAAGTATTATTTTTTTGTGAGAAATGTGGTAGAGTGTAATATATTCATAAATTAAACTAAGAGGTAACAAATTATAAGAAACAGCTTTTTGCCATTTCAACAGAGTCCTGCCTGTCATGAATAGAAAGTTTTAAGCAGTTTTCACTGTTTACTGTAACACTTGACCTTGTTTGCTTACTTCTGTAGAACTGCAATGTATGTAGTTTTCTATTTACTGTGGTATTTTTACTTGCTCGTACTACTTTTAAAATTTTAAAAGAATACAATCTACATATAAGCCACTTGAGCATTCTGCCATGATTTGAGAGTAGTCTTAGCATTAACATTACTTTGAAGCCCTACAAATTGGCTGAATGGCATAAATGGTCCTTAACATACTCAGACTCAAAACAGTTGAAGAATTTCTTTACATTACTCTTTATTTACAAAAAGAAATCTTCAAATGCAGAAGACACTCATTCACCATCTCATAGGATAAGTTGTTATTTAAAGACAGAAAGAAGCTACAAAGCTTATAGCATTAAAATCAAAACTGAATATTTAATTTTTTTCATTATTTCAATTTTTAGAATAATTAAGGAGACTTTAAGGAAAGCCCATATAATAATTTAATTAAGAGCCTAAAAATGCCCTTTCTTCTCCCTAAAGATCCAAGAAAATATGAAGAAGCACAATAAGCAGGTTGCATCCTTGCTAGCTGTTATGAGTTGCATTACACTAGACCTGGATTGAAGGCACCCACACTGAGCAATCATTTCCTCTCTGTGCCCAAAACACAACTGAAACCTGCAAGTTACCCCTGAGGTTTTCAAATTCCAAACATGCATATAAAATTATGTCACTTTAAACTACTATTCAGTGTTTTTCCTTTCTCTATTCAGCTTAATAAATCTCTTATTAACTCTAACAGAATAAAAAAAAATAATTGGGGAGATTTCCATGAAGTAAATTATTTCAAAATTCTCCTGATATTTCACATCTGTCCATGTTTTTGAGGCAACTGCACTACAAGAGAAATATAAAACCAAAGACCAGTTGGGGTAGAGACAGACTTATGTAGAAGTTGAAGCAATTTCTGAAAAATGAGTCCTTGACTATGTGATCAGGATCACCTGTGTTGCATCAGCAATTCACGTGTCTACCTGTACAGATAAGCTGTGGCCTGCCTTAGGATACTCCAGTCATCCAGATCACGCAATTAACTCGTGAAGAGCAGCATAAATCCCATTTTGTGTGTATGCTTTAGTTTTTTTTCTATAGAAGACACGGAGGGAAAGGAATCTGAACCTCACCTTAATACAATGGCAAGGTATAGCTGAGATATACTCCTTGACCTGAGAACTGGAAAGTAGTCCGGGGCTCCATCATTTAGCATGACTGAAAGAATTTTTCAGAACTTCATGTCATCAACTTTCAAATAATAGGTAAAGGCTACAGCAATGACATTATCACCTTGTATAAAATCTCATACTCAGAAGTCTTTTAGAATATCAATGTTGAACGCATTTGGAGTTGTCATTGTTTCTCATAAAAAGCACTAGTAAATGGAATCCTAGTTGTTTTGAAATACCCTGTCTTGAACTCTACCTCCACACACTTTTGAAGCCCATCAGGTTCTCATATATTGCTAGGGAAGAAAAGGAAGGAAAATTCAATGTTCATAAGTGATTTATTTTATATAATTCTGAAAGAAGAATATCTACAGGATAAACATGACGTCCAGCATCAACCATGGTATAGGAGTAAGTTATCAATTAGAATATTCTGTTCCCCTTCAATTTTGATCACTAACTAACTGAAATTCAAGATAATGATATTTCTTGTGAATTCCCTCTATGTGATAGTTTTCTGGTTAAAGTACAGGACTGGATCTCCTAAAATCTAAGTAGTATTCAGACAAAACCTGTAGGTGACAGCATCTCCAAGTTTCCAAATAAGAGGAGGGTAGCAAAGCTTTCATGTTGCAAAACACTACTGTGAACCTACATCCTTGTTTTGAAAGTCATGGTAAAGAAGATAATACCCTATGAGTTTTTATAATAAATTACTAAATACATCATCAATTATTTTTCTTTCCAACAGAGGTCACTTTATAAATGTGTACATAAGAAGCCTAGTATTCCCTAGAATTTTATAAAAGTTACAAATTATGAGTTGTTTCTACAACTGGAAAAGATCGTTTAAAGAATTCTAGTTAAAAATGTTAGTGCAAATGTCTGAGCTCTCCAGCTATTGTGTAAACTCTGGCAAACATTTCCTTTTGTAGTTTAAAAAAGTAAGCCACTGAGAGAAAGTTTTGGTTTTATTTTTACACACAAAGAATCAAACTGAACCCAAGAAGATTTAAGAAAGACAAGCCTGATAATCCTATAACCTTGAACTAATTTGACATTTATCTTAAGCTTTTTTAATATGTCTACAGGAACAGTATTTTTATCCTACCTTTCTTCTTTTTTTTTTTTTTCTAATTATGGGTTTTCTTACTGTTGTTCTGACTGGCAATAAAAGATCACTGCATTACACCTAGACTGCTGTGTATTTGTAATGCCCTGCCCCCCAAAACACAATAAGAAGAGAAAGAAAAAGTTTTGTTCTTTCCTTTAGTATTAGTCACACAAAGATAAGCCCACAAATTTGTACTGAATTTCATAAATCCCTGTAAGTAGAACTTTTTTAAAACAGCTATTGTTTCAATCATGCTTTCTATATCACAGGGAGAGGGATTCTGTGCCTTGTGTTCTATAACATACCTTACAGATCTTTCTTTGTCTCTTGTATTTTCTCCGCTCATTAGACAAGAGTATAAGTGACCCAGTGAGGCATTATATTAATTAGGGTAGGGGCTATAAAGGCAAGCAGAACCCAGGGACATTCCACTTGTGCTACTGTAAGAATACAAGAAGCTTCTGGTACAGCTCAATATCATCATTCTTCCAGTCACTGCAACAACTGATTGTTTCTCTTTGGCAACTAGATTAATTCATTTGTTCCCATATTATCAATTAACTTTATGTCATCCTCCGTTACCGTATTCACCTATTTTTTCTTCTTGCCTGTGCCTTGCTTTTCAGGTGCCCAGTAGTACTCAACAGTCTTCTGTTATCTATTTTCCTCCTTCTGACATCTTACACTTCTTTTTTCTACCTTGAATTTCCACTTCAAAAATGTACCCACACAGTACAAACAAAGGACCTGAAAACAGGATACAAGCTATATTTTTACAGGCAGACTTTAAAAAAATAGAATCATTATAAAAGTTGAGATAGCCAAACCATGTAATTACAAGGCACTATTGTTGCATATTTCCTTCTCCGATCCACCCTGCATGAACTTATGCTGTCACAAGTAAAAACAGACTGCCAGCTGTCCCTTTTTTGTCTGAGAAGAGCCCAGCGACTATATCTGGTGCTGTATAAATGCAAACAATTAAAAACATAGGATTTCTGCCTTGAAGATTATACAGTGAGGAATAGAAAAGAACAGAAATGAAAGCAAGATGAGAGGGAAGAGAAGGCAAAACAAGCATTAAACACAAAATATGGGACACGTTGTAGTAGCAGCTGAATAGTACTGATAGTACTTTGAAATGAGAACAAATGGGTGAGTAAATAAGACTGAGCTGGAAGTGTACACTAGAAAGAGAGAGGAGGAAGTGGATTTTGCTGGAAGAGATTGATGATGTTCTAAGTGTTTTATGAGTATGGACTATGAAGTTTAAAGAGGATTTTCTACAATAACATAACTCCCAGCTGGGTCAATTTTCTAAATTCATGAAGGGCATTCCTGTCAGTTTGACTGTGTTGGTCTCAATGAAAGCTTATTTCATCAAAGCATCCCCCACTTTACTGCCCCGCCCCCCCAAAACCGTGACCACTAAAAAAAGGCTATGAATATTTCAAAGAACTAAATGGCATGGATGGATTAATATTTTAATTCAAGTTATGCTTGCCTTTTATCGAGATGTAACTTTGAACATAATAAATTCTGTTTAAAGAACCGAAGGCTTTCATATTCTATATTTTGAATCCTTTTTAATTATTCATTTTAAGTTCTTTCTAAACACTGGAATGTTTATGGACATAGCCAATGGCATGCCAAAACAAGAGAACAAGACTACGATTGTATCCAGCCTACTCCTCTGATAAATTTTCAATCTAAAACAAAGAAGAAATGTTTTCCATTGCCTACTGTAAACACTTGTGCCATAACTTTCTTAACTTCAATTGACAGATCCATAAAAAGAGCACTGTACAGTATTTAACAGAAAAAATGTGAAGAAGTATTTTTTGAGATTGGCTGCAGGTGACAGCTGAATTATAGCAGCCTGGCCAGTGAATGCTACTGAGAGTGTTCACAAGACTAGAATTCAACAGGACTGAGTGATTCACTCACATCTTTGATCACATTTATTTCAGGGAATTCATTGATAATAAAGAGCAGGCATGTCATCATATGAAAAAAAAAACAACAAATTTAAAAGGTTACCAGCCAACAAAGACTTTGCACTTCAAATCGGTTTGGACACACAGCTAAAATCTCCTAAACTTAACAAAGGCAAAATTGAACTATAGCGGCATGAATTTTGCATTCTTGTCACGGAAAATTCATATTTCTGATAATAACCTTCAGATAATTTCTCAATATTTTTCTCAATTAGTAATTCTTTCGGTTTTTATTGGGTTTACTTCATTACATCATATTATGTTCAGTTCATTCAATTCATTCATTGGTTACGTGGGCTGCATTAGACAAAGTATTGCCAGCATGTCAAGGGAGGTGATCCTTTCCCCCTACTCAGCACTAGTGAGACATGTCTGGAGGGCTGGGCCCAGTGCTGGGCTCCTGAGTACAAGAGAGACATTGACACACCAGAAAGGGTCCAATGAAGGGCCAAGAGTATGATTAAGAGACCAAAGCATCTCTTCTATAAGAAAAGGCTGAGACAGCTGGGACTATTTGACCTGGAGAAGAGAAAGCTTGGGGGGAACCCACCCATCTATATAAATACCCGAAGGGAGGGTGCAAAGAGGACAGAGCCAGGCTCTTTTCAGTGGTGCCCACTGACACGACCAGAAGCAAAATGAAACACAGGAGGTTCCCTCTGAACATCAGGAAACACTTTCATTGTGAGGGTGACCAAGTATTGGCATAGGGTGCCAGGAGACTGTGGAGTATCTGTCCTAGGAGATATTCAAAAGCCATGTGGACAGCGTCCTGGGAAACTGGCTGTAGGTGGCCCTGCTTGTTGGACCAGATGAACTCCACAGGTTCCTTCCAACCGCAGCTATTCTGATTCTGCGATTACTTCCTTTACCACCGGTACCAACCTAATCCCACTTATCCAAAAATCATTTGGTATTTCCCATACTTTCCCAGCTATGCCTCTCTATCCTTCTCTACGTGGCTACACACACTCGCATCAAATGTCCTCTTATAAGGCAATTTCCATAATGTAATATCTACAGAAAACTGAAAGTTAGCATTCAGCAGTTAACAAATGTTAATGTTCAAGCAAGCAAAGACTTTATTGTTTCTTTCTTCAAGGAAAAAAACTAATTATTCTTCTTCACCTGTCATTTTTCTTGTATTACCATTCTGTGAGCCCCTCAAGGTATAGAGGATGCACCATGAGGGTACATCTCTATTTGATTTGAGCAATGGTTAGTATTTTGGCAATCTCCCATAATTTAGACACTACTGTGTCAAAGAGTCTTCAGAATATGCTAAAGAAAAGCTATCAGCAGTCATGTTGGTTTTGTTTTTTTTTTTTTTATTTTTAAAAATCATATTATACTAGCAATATAAAATACATACTGTCTTGTGCTAATGAGAGCTATGGTGAAATTGAGGCCTTGATGGTTATAACTTGGAAAACAGAGCAAAGCAAAATAGCTCAGCTAACAATAGAATCTGTTCCAAACTCTTGGGCTGTCTTTGAAGCTGAAATAATAGTAAGCTTATAATAAAACAGCAACATTCTTTTAGTATTCAGGATTGCTATTGAGGCAGGATATTCTAAAGGGGCTGTGGTAAATATTGCATCTGTGCCAGCCATTGATGGTCCAAAGATTTTCCCATTGAAGGTCACAGAATCACAGAATGGCTGAGGTTGGAAGGCACCTCTGGAGGTGACCTGGTCCAACCCCCCTGCTCAAGCAAGGCCACCTAGACCCAGTTGCTCAGGAGAGTGTCCAGATGTTTTTTGGATATCTCCAGCGATGGAAACTCCACAGCCTCCCTGGGCAACCTCTTGCTCCCTTTGGAAGCACACCAACAAACCTAGTAAATTTCAAGACTTAGTTTCTTCTCTCCCATGTTATATACTTTTCCCCTTTCATTAAGTTGCAATGTTCTCTAAAAACCAGGTATTCTTTTTGTCTTTCAACCCAAATTCTTACATCAGGTAGAGGGAATGATGAGACGAATGTGAAGCAGCACAGACCTCAATACGGCTGCAGAGATTTGTCAGCAAAGAAGTTTCTGATCATACTTTTGAGACCAGGTATTATACTATCACTACACTGTATTTCATCTTCTCCTCAGTTCTCTTAAACTGTGACGTCTGTGCTAGAGATACTACATTTGTGGGGTTTTTTTATATATTTCCAAGCTAATTTGATACATAAAACCTCCTGTATTAAAGAACATGTATCACAGACTTCTTGTTTGCCACAGTGAATAATAGATATTCTTGCAGCAAAAAAAGTACTTTTAAAATAAAAAGAGAGAAAAAAAGATAACCTATTTTGTTTGACAATGGTAGATTTCTAAACAGTCATATACGCTTGTACACACTTAGAAACATAAATTGTAATTGATTCATGCATCCTTTGTCTTTTCATACTTCTTTGCATAGCAACAGAAAGTCACAGATATTCTGGTTTTGCTATTTATGATGGTTCTGTTCCACAAAGTGTAAAAAACTCCATTTAAGATCATACTGCGTTTCAGCAGTCTGAGACACTAAGTGAAAGAACTTGTTACGTGGTACAAATTAGCGTGGTAAGGTGGGTTGCAATTTGATTACGGTTTCTTCTGTCTTGCTTTTGTTTTGCTCAGGCCTCACAAGTCATCAGAATCACAGAATAAGATGTCTTGAATATATGGGCCCATGACAGACACATCTGCACATTGGCATGTGCAGCAATATGCCCCAGTTATGCCAAACTGTATGACAGAAGAGGGTTTATAGCATTTGAGGCTTTCAGGGAATGTGCTATCACAAGACATATTCCCCAGCTTCAGTGCATTGTTGCTCCCTTCTTTCTACTCTGATGTAGTACTCTGATGAACAGTACGGGTAGGTCCTACAGTGGGAGAAAAAAATATGCATCTCATACCTCAGTTAGTTTTAGAAGTCAGAAAGATTTTAAGATCCCCATTTTGTTCTGCTGTTATTTAGAAGCAGAAGCAGCACTTTCTCCCATTAAACTTCATTTAAGCTGATTGTAAATTCCGTCTTTCTAAATACAAAGTAGCAACATAACCATTAATATCTACTGTTTCTGTGAAATGCCTTGCCACTGGATTGTTCACAGGGCACAGTGCTGACTAACTCTTCTATTACAGCTCTTAATCATAAACTATTGTTTGAAGAACAGACTACCAAAAAAAAAAAATTATGTTCTCATGGCTCCCCCTCTGTTATACTTCTTCCTGCACTAATCAGATATTTAGAATCATAAAATCATAAAATAATTTAGGTTGGAAAAGACTTTTAAGATCAAGTCCAACCGTTAATCTAGAACTGTGATGTCCACCACTAAACCAAGTCCCTAAGCACCACATCTACACATCTTTTAAATACCTCCAGGGGCTCCACCACTTCCCCGGGCAGCCTGTTCCAATGCATGACAACCATTTTTGTGAAGAATTTTTTCCTAATATCCAAGCTAAACCTCCCCTGGCACAACTTGAGGCTGTTTCCTCCTTGTTACTTGGCAGAAGAGAACTACAGGCACCTCTCTACAACCTTCTTTCAGGTAGTCGTAGAGAGCGATAAGGTCTCCCCTCAGCCTCTTTTTCTCCAGGCTAAACAACCCCACTTCCCTCAGCGCTCCTCATAAGACTTTCACTCTCAACCCTTCAACCAGCTTCTTTGCTCTTCTTTGGACACACTCCAGCACTTCAATGTCTTTCTTATAGTGAGGGGCCAAAAACTGAATACAGTATTCAAGGTGCAGCCTCATCAGTGCCAAGTACAGCAGACAATCACTTCTCTAGTCATGCTGGCTACATTATTTCTAATACTAGCCAGGATGCTATTGGCCTTCTTGGCCACCTAGGCACACAGCTGGCTCATATTCAGCTGGCTGTTGACTAAAACCCTCAGGTCTTTTTTCTCCAGGCAGCTTTCCAGTCACACTTCCCTGTGTGACTATAGTGCTGCATGGGGTTATTGTGACCCAAGTGGGTCCCAGTGAGACCCAGCACTTGGCCTTGTTGACCCTCAAACCATTGGCCTCGGCCTATCAATCCAGCCTGTCCAGACCACTCTGTAGAGCCTTCCCACTCTCAAGCAGATCAACTCTCCCACCCAACATGGTGTCATCTGCAAACTTACTGAGGGTGCACTCAATCTCCTTGTCCACACCCTTGATGAAATATTAAACAGAACTGGCCCAGATACTGAGCCCTGGGAACACCACTTATGACCAGATGCCAACTGGGCTGAACTCCATTCACCACCACTCTTTAGGCCCAGCCATCCAGACAGTTTTTACCCTGCAAAGAGTAAGACTGTCCAAGCCATGAGGAGTCAATTTCCCCAGAAGAATGCTGTCAAAAGCTTTACTAAAGTCTAGGTAGATGAAATTCACAGCCTTTTCTTCATTCACTAAGTGGGTCACCTTGTCATAGAAGGAGATCAGGTTAGTCAAGCAGGACCTACCTTTCAGAAATCCATGCTGACTGTGCCTGATCACCTGGTGGTCCTATACATGCCATGTGATGGCACTTAACTTGATTTGCTCCATAACCTTCCCCAGCACCAAGGTCAGACTGACAGGCCTGTAGTTCCCTGGATCCTCCTTCTGGCCCTTCTTGTGGACGGGCATCACGTTTGCTAACCTCCAGTCAACTGGGACCTCCCTGGTTAGCCAGGACTGCTGATAAATGATGAATAGTGCGTTTCCGCCAGCTCCCTCTGTAGACTTGGGTGGATCCCATCCAGGCTCATAAACTTGTGTGTGTCTAAGTGGTGTAGCGGCTCACTAACCATTTCCTCTTGGATTATAGGGGATGTTCATTCTGCTCCCCATCCCTGTCTTCCAGCTCAGGGGGTTGGGTACCTGGAGAACAACTGGTCTTACTATTACAGACTGAGGCAAAGAAGGCATTAAGTATCTCAGCCTTTGTCACCGTGTTTCCCCTCACATCCAATAAAGGATGGAGATTCTCCGTAGCCCTCCTTTTGCTGCTTATGTATTTATAGAAACATTTTTTATTGTTTTTTACAGCAGTAGCCAGATTTAGTTCTAGTTAGGTTTTGGCCCTTCTAATTTTCTCCCTGCATAAATTCATGACCTCCTTGTAGTCTTCCTGAGTTGCCTGCCCCTTCTTCCAAAGGTCATAAACTCTCCATTTTTCCCCCAAGTTCCAGCCAAATCTGTGTTCAGCCAGGCCAGTCTTCTTCCCCACCAACTCATCTTTTAGCACACGGTGATGGCCTGCTCCTGTGCCATTAGGATTTCCTTCTTGAAGAATGTCCAGCTTTCCTGGACTCCTTTGTTTCAGGACTGCTTCCCAAGCGACTCTGTCATCAAGTCTCTTAAACAGGCCAAGGTCTGCCCTTCGGAAGACCAAGGTAGCAGTTCTGCTGACCCCTCTCCTTTAGTTCTCCAAGAATCGAAAGCTCCATCATTTCATGATAATTATGCCCAAGACAACCTCCAACTATCACATCACCTACAAGCCCTTCTCTGTCCACAAACCAACGGGTCCAGCGGGGCGTCTTCCCTCCTTTGCTACTGAACACTGAAAGGTCATTTGGAATTAGTACTGTACTTGGAAATAGTTCCTCAGCCACTTCAGCTTATGCAGAATTGGGAATGGTCTCAGGCAGTCATGGCCAGGTTCCCGCCAGCCCTGTTTTCTCGCCCATCAGGAACCCAGTGCAAAGGATGCTTACACACCCTTCAGTGTGGAATCACTGCATAAATATTGCTTAGATGCCAAAAGAAGGAGAGCTTAGCTTAAGTATCTGTTGGTCACAGCTGTTGTCTGTTTATTTCAACAAACTTAATTAAATAATTAATATTGTTTACTACTTGTATACAAATCTTTCTCACCATATTTAAAACAAACACGGGGTGCATTAGCTTCTCCCACAGTCATTTGAAAACAGGTGAGCAATAACTGCACTTGAAAGTGCTCTGACGGTGGAAACAAGTTTGAGAAGCACAAGGCTTAACACTAGGTTTTCAGGTTTATCTAAAATAAATAGCTAAGCTGTGTTTAAAATTAAACACAAAATGTTCAAAAACACTTCCGATTTTCTTGTGCTTTGACAATTTAGAATAAATAAATGAATACAATAAATTTCAAATATAATTGGAGTGCAGGCCTCATTCATATTTCGGATGTAGCACATGAAATATAACATAAAAATGGGAAAACCCTGTATTTTCATCTGCATTACAAGTATTTCCTTCATATTCATCAGAAACCTTTCCTGCGTAGTCTGAATTTAAATGATAGACAAGTCTTTAATGTACATTGTCGTGTACATTAAAGTTGACTATGCAAGAAAAAATCATTAAAATCCCCAGGAAAGGGTCTGAGGGTGGCAGTCATTGACAAGTTAACACTGTAACACTTGCAAAACAGCAAACCTCATTCTTGTCTGTTTTAAAAATGGAATTGTGTGTGACACACAGAAGCCAGGAATTTTTCTCCACTCAGCACTCATGAGGCTTCTCCTGGAGAAGTGTGCGTGGTTATGTGTGATACTAAGAAAGAAGCACATCAGTTGGGAAGGAAGTATAGAGTAGACGACCACAAATTATAATTTCTTCAGCACTTATGAGAAAGTTTTGAAGGAACTGTGTTTGTTTAATTTAGAAAAAAAAAAAAAGAAATCTAGAAATCTGAGGGAAATGTAGCAACTGTCTCTTGGTAAGTAAAATCACACACAAAAAGGCAATGATTAACTATCCTCCATCTCTACTAGAGGAAGGATTAGAAGAAATCAGAACTGCAATGAACAAGATGTTGGTTTGTGAAGAAAAGCTAACTCTAAAAATAGCAAGGGTCTTGAAAAGACAAGGAAATTGTTAGATCTCCTTCACAGAACAGGTTAGACAGGCCTTCAAGGAGGTCCCGTCTCCATGCAGGCAGTGGCCTAGGTTGTCACTGAGCTTTCAAACAGCCCTGCACTTCCGCGCTTCTTTGATATCACAAATTCAAAGCAGAAATATATACCTACATTTCAGCTTTTTAAAGAGAACTACATATTGGTTGGGAAGAAGAAAAAGGAACTTATCAGAAACAAAATACGAGAAATGGTAACACAAACAGTAACTTCAGCTCAAAGAAGGAATAAACTTTGACTCACAAATATAAATTCTGTTTTGCAGTATGCAATTTTATCTGCGGTATTTCTAAAAGAACACATTATCCTTCTGTAGTTTGGTTTAAAAAGAAAGAAAAATAAAAATTTATAGAGCAAATAAGCATTTGTGTAGAGTATTTACAAAAATAGCAAATGAACTCTTTTGCCTGGGAAACTCACTATGAAACCTCACCGTCAAAACTGAAACTCTACCACTACAGGACTACATTAAAGCACTTGCTGTGAAATCCTCTGTAAATGAATCATACCCAAGATATTATGAGTACTTGCCCATCTAAAATCCCGAAAGGTTTGTAATTCAGGATATATGCAGAAATCAGTTATTCTGTATGTGCTAAATAGGCTTTCCAATGCTTTTCAAACCACTCTTTATGCACATTGTCCTTTATCTTTGAATCAGTTGAATAGGGACTTGCTGGAGAAAACACTTCCACAATTAATTTCTTGTTTGTTTGGGTATAATAGCATGTCATGAAACACTCACTGAACATAATTAGCTCCTTTACACTACTAATTCAAACCTTTTTGGATGTAAAAAACAGCTCGCCAGATGGTGGGAAACAGCAGGATATCTCACCAACTGGGAAATCTGAGTTCAGGTTCACAGGCCACAGGACAGCGATGGCTGCGTATGACAGAAAGGATACAGGAAGCCCCCAAGGGTAGGGAGTGAAGACTGCCAGTTAGATGGCTTTTGCTAAACAACACACAGTTCTTGTCTCCCTCACAGTAAAGAGCTATAACAACATGAGGAATGCAGTCGAGTCAGAAACAAAGGCATCCAGTAAAAGCAGAGGGTCAGATTAAACTGTACTCAGCTCACAGAGGTGGTCACTAGGAGACTACCACAAGTTGCTTATTCTTGACTTTTTCCTCTTCCCCACTCTTGCTTCCCTCCCTTTGCTTCCCGTCTGTCCTCTGCCCACTCTACCTCACTGGTGCTACCATGGACAACCAAGAGAAGAACCACCACATGAAGAACTGTTCACCTAGATGTAGACAAAACAAAACAAATCACAAAAAAATGAAAAGACGCACAAAATTTCCACTAGAGTAAACTGGCAATGATCAACAGAAGATAATTTACTGCACTGCATATTGGTTCATTTAGAATTTTGCACTAGGCTTTTTAAACAAAGGAAAAACTTTCTGGTTTAATAAATCTGCTTCTTTAAAAAAGGTAAGACAGCTCTGTGAGGGAATGAAGATGTTGGCTGCTTCCAAAGGGCAGGTGAGCTGGAAGCCAAGGAAGGCAGCACCGTTGGCAGGGGGTCCTGGTGAGGGCGCTGTGGGCCAGTAAGTGCACTCAGGGAACTGGCAAACCCAAAAATATAAAAGCCTCATATATGCTGCCTCATTCAAACATAACTTTAATCACAGATGAAAACCAGTAAACATATTGTTCCAAGTCATTGCAAGTCCTTTCAGACAACTAGAAAAAGAGATCTCAAAGGGTTTCTTTTTATCAATATAATCTAAAAAAATAAGTTCATAAAAGTATGTGGTGCAATGAGCTATCAAAATTCTGAACAGAAAGTCATTGTGGCTCTTGGCAAGTTGAGATGATGAAGTCCAGGTCTGCACTGCAGTCCACATGGATGCACCTTTTCATCCTTGCCTACAGGTCCACTGCCCACCACTATAATGGTGGGGCACCTATCATAAGCCTGGACCAAATCATGGCCTTACTATGTCTGTCTGTGAAAGGCTTCTTAGAACTTGTGGTACTATAATCGAAAGAACAATAATAACAACAATAATGAAAATATGGTTTTCTACAAGGCCAAACTTTGTTTTATCTGTCATAAAACTCCAAAACTCTTGCTACAGCATTACATTTTGCTAGCAGGCAGCAGTATTTAATCTGTTTTCCACACAGTGACACCATTTAACTCACTTCCGGATTTAATCCTTTATCTTTTCCTACTATTTTGTATTCTGTCACTGAAAATGTTTTTTCTCCAGGAAACCTGCGGTCAAGAAGAATGTAAATTCTGCAGCAGCAGCAGCAGCAGCAAGTAAATTAAAACATGGAAAGTTTTATGAATTAAATATGAAACTGGCTAATGCAATCAGTTCTGTACTATGTACATTATTTATTTTATTAAATTAATTTGACTCTAGCTCAGTTTCCAGGGTGCTAAGGTTTTCATATCAAAGACACAGTAGGGCAATGTAAGATTAATGGAAGAGAAGCTGATGGCTTTGGAGCTGAGCACAGTGCATTTTGGGATCTCACAAAGGAGACTGCTTGGGATTTCAGGGTACAAACATTTTGGAAATTTTGGCTACTTTGATAAGCAGAACGATAGCTTACAGTGTTGACATTTAATCTGTGAGCACTGGGCTACAAAACTAACACCTCAGAGATGGGGAGGAGCAATTCACACTTTCTCATGTCATGATTGCAGTCTTTCTGTGAACTCAGACATCACTGCAATGGTCACATAGCATTTCCATTTTGAAATCTCCTTTTGATGTATTATCCCCAAGGGATACTGTAACAGATGGCTATTCAACAAACATGCAGTCTTCCAACCCGTACGCCTTTATCCCCAGCTACACTTCAGAAACCAGTAAGGGAAAGTGTAAAAAATTACTGTCAGTTCTACACCAGCAAAGTTTGTAAAATTTTCCTCCTAAATTAATAGAAAGCCCCTTCCAATTATTTTTAAAAGCATTATACTCAGTATATACTCACTGTTTTTTCAAGATTATCTCGCAGTTGATATTCTGTTCTTTGGACACTGGCTATTTCTAAAATAGCTACTCATACAACTAATCAGATGACTGTCTATCCATCCTTCTCCCCCAAACATAAGCTTTTCAAAATGCATTATATAGAAAATATTTCCTGTTAAATAACTGTTGCTAATATGTTGTTCATATTTCTTGTAAGGATTAATGGGACTATCACAACATTTCTCCTTCCAAACAGAGAGGTCAGTTTCTTTAAGCAATTTTCAAGGAATTGTAATCAGGATAAAAGGTTTTCCAGCAGGAAACAGACTGGCACGAAATATTTGAAAAAAAGTCCGCTGTGGGGAACAGAAGCTAAAGAATAGATAGATGCATGTTGGTACATTTTTAATGTGTAATACATATGAATGCTCTTATTTCTAAAGAATAAGGATCCTTTTGGGTGCCCACAGCATGCAGAGTATTTGAACACCCTTCAGAGAAATGCATCAATGACATTAAGTTTTCTGGGATTCTGGATAGCTATTTATGGAGATTTGGATGAGTTTATCCCAATAAATGACATAGAAGTGTATTTCTTTTACAATCAAATAGAAATGTTCTTGAAGAGGACAATGATTTTCTTTATATCTTTACAGCACATAGTACAGCAACGACATAAAGATACGTTGCTCAATCTGACAGAACTAAAAGTGGGCGGATAAAGGGAAGGAGCTAGCCATAAGATGTTTGTAAACCATGAAAACAGCATCACACTAAAACTGTTTCAGATTGTCTTAAAAACATGACTTGAAAGCTGTCTGAAAAATCACAGACAAACTGAATTATTGGATGGCAGCATGTCCCAGTAGGGGAGGGTGCCAACAGAGCCAGGAGAGGCTTCTGTGGGACGGTTCTCCGGCTCCTGCTGCTGGGAGCTTTGGTGAAATTCTTGGGTGAGAACAGAGGACCTCTGCCCTATACACTGACTACTATTCTATTTACATTTAAAATCCGTCATTTTTAATAACATCATCTGTAATTTCTTATTTGTATATAATTTATGTACTTTTATAATAATTCCTTAATAAATAATAATAATTACTCAGCAAAAATAAATCATGTTGCAGGTTAGAACATTCCTCCAAAATAACAGCTAAGATTCTAACTAAGGAGGAGCCCCTCAGCTGACTGCTGAGAATATGGAAAATTATCAAACCTGAGATCAAAGGACATCTGATCTTTTAAAAGGTCTGCCCTTCAAAGGGAAAAGGGGAAGCTGTCAGCCGCAACTGGCAGGCACAGGCTGAAAAAAGCATCTGCATACAGTGGAGAAATGGAGAGAACTTAGAAATTACTGAGACATCCTAAGCACAGTTAGAACAGGATTCATATATGTCTGTATTTTGGCTGCTGTGGCTCTAATAGTAAAAACTGACAAATTGTTACTAATAAATCATAGTTAGTTAAGAAGAAGCTGCTTCTGTGTCCCCACACTGCTATCAGTGCCATCACATGCCAAATGACAGGAATGAACTCAAGGGAGTGAAAGATAATTTTGATTCTATGTCTCAGCTGGGGGATCTGGGCACTTTCCAACCTACTATTTCAAGGCAAGTCTAAGATACGCAACAGCCCATTCTTATGGCCACAGGTGTATAGACCTCAAGGAAACTGCAACACTTCCACACCAGGTGATTGGGAGACCAGCAGTACTGAGATGTCCCAAATTCCAGCACCAACCTCAGGTCACAGCACATCTAAAAGCCTGAAGAATCATGCTTACAATCAGCTCTCAAACTGCTTTTTGCTTTATTGATTATAAAGAATTCCCAAGTGTGATCTCTGCTTATAAAAGATGATGGGGCCTTGAACCAAAGTTTTGCAATCCAAACTACACATTAGTATTAGAATTCATGCCTAATATCAGTTATTATAAGTTTTATAAAGTATAGAAGATGTATAGAGTTTATAAAAGATGCCATCATCTTAATTTTTTGTTTTCTATTTCGTTTTTTCTTAGTCAAAAAAAACAGATGCTGTTTTTTGTAAGGCTGAGCATAAAATAACATAATTTGATTAGGACTCTGAACAGACAAGGCAAAGATTTTGCCACAGTGAAAAGAGATCCCAAGGCAGAAAAGAAGGCATATCATTACACAGGAATGAACAAAATCAAACACTGGAGCTGCACAATTATGAAAACCAGAGATAGCTAAAGCTCAGCAGCATGCAGCATGCAGCAAGAACTGAGATGGTACAGAGTTTTGCACTGGAAGATGAGGAGCTCTGACCTGACAAAGGGAAAAACACAGACAAGTGGAGATCAAGAGTATTCACTACATATTATGTAGGCTTCAGTTATTATTTTGTAATATTTGTTTAACCACGGCAGTGGTTTAACCAGACACAGGGTAAGATATTTGTTCCCGACCTTTGACGTCTGCAATTATAGAAAAGGTTAACTGTTACTGAGACTGCAAACAATATTAACTGAATGAGTTCAGCTAAGTTTTGCAAGGGCAAACGGATAGTTCAGAGACCTGTATAATCTAGGAAAATAGGGCAAACACAAGAAAATATGAATCCATCTTTAAAAGTGTATCACATTTCCTTTGAAAAAGAGAAATAAATACTTCCTGACAATAACCGGGAAAGCGGTAATATTGAAAGGAATCTAGAATTTGTTTCTGTTAGCAAATTATATTGAGTTTACCTGCAATGCAACAATGCCAATACAATTTTGCTATTTTGTGCATACATAAATACCCACCTTTGCAGCACTTAACAGGGAGAGATCTTCCCTACTTCACTTTAGTATAAGAACTGCAAGAAAACTGTTTGCAGGTCTAAACAGCTTGCCAGTGGAAAGACTGACAGTGCCATAGAGACCAGATTCCTCTCATCTGACAGGAGCTGTCTACCCTATATTAGTCACTGAGTGTCCTGTTCACTTCTGGAGGATGATTCACCCATCCATCTAAAATCCCTGGGTTTTCATGGGATAAATCACCTTCTAGAGGTATCATACGTGAAAAGGGAATACTAGATGACTAGTTGAACTTAGCGCTCAACCTCTAAACAGCCAAAGTAATGTAATGTAGCCAAAGCAGAAGCCTGTGACACCTAAAAATTATAAATTATAAAAAATAAACTAGGATATAATTCATATCCTTTGCCTTGAACCCAAAAGTAATCCAACTAAAATAGTGTAACCAGCAACAGCACATAAATCTTTTGTGACTCTGTGAATGCATAGCCACACAAAATGCGCACACATTTCACGTATGTGAGCAATGTGATTATCAAAGGGGCAAACAGTGGACATAGGACACAGGAGATACCCAAGTGATGCTAGACAGAACAAAACAAGAGCAAAGGACTGCAAATATGCATCCTACTAAGTACACGAGAAAGATGAATGGCAAAATCAAAAATAAGACAAGCATGATGGAACCTCCCTTTTGGGAGCAGGACTAACACTTCACGAAGGGAGAAAGGAAAAAAATTATTAAAACTAGTGTTAATATTTACTTGGACTAATAGAATGTTGTGCAACATCACCTGAATTAAAATCAAGATTGTAATTACAGTAGAACAGAACAGAACAGAACAGAACAGAACAGAACAGAACAGAATAGAATAGAATAGAATAGAATAGAATAGAATAGAATAGAATAGAATAGAATAGAATAGAATAGAATAGAATAGAATAGAATAGAATAGAATAAACTAGACTATTTCAGTTGGAATGGACCTACAATGATCATCTAGTCCAACTGCCTGACCACTTCAGGGCTGGCCAAAAGTTAAAGCATGTTGTTAAGGGCATTGCCCAAATGCCTATTCAACATTGACAATCTTGGAGCATTGACCACCTCTCTAGCAAGCCTGTTCCAGTGTTTGATCACCGTTTCAGTAAAGAAATGCTTCCTAATTTCCAGCTTAAACCTCGCCTGGCACAGTTTTGAACCATTCCCACACATCCTATCACTGGATACCAGGAACAAGAGCTCAGTACCTCCCTCTCCACTTCTTTCTTCAGGAAGCTGTAGAGAGCAATGAGGTCGCCCCTCAGCCTTCTTTTCTCCAAACTAGACAAGCCCAAAGTCCTCAACTGGTCCTCACAGGACATGCCTTCCAGCCCTTTTACCAGCTTTGTTGCTCTTCTCTGGACACATTCAAGGACCTTCATATCCTTCTTAAATTGCGGTGACCAGAACTGTACACAGCACTCAAGGTGAGGCTGCAGTGATGCTGAATACATTTGGATAATCACCTCTTTTGACCAGCTGGTTACACTGTTTTTGATGCACCCCAGGATGTGATTTGCCCTTTTGGCTGTCAGGGCACACTGCTGACTCATATTGAGCCCGCTGTCAACCAGCACCCCCTGATCCCTTTCTGCGGGGCTGCTCTCCAGCCACTCCTGTCCCAATTTATACTTGTGCCTGGCATTATTGCATCCTAGGTGCAGAATCTGGCATTTTGACTTGTTAAATTTCATCCCATTAATTATTGCCGAATCCTCCAATCTATCTAGATCCCTCTGCAAGGCATCTTGTCCCTCAAGACAGTCAACAGCACCTCCCAGTTTGGCATCATCAGCAAACTTGCTAATGGTGCATTCAACTCCTACATCCAGATCGTTGATAAATATATTGAACAAAACTAACCCTAGAATTGAACCATGAGGAACACCACTGGTGACCAGTCACCAGCCAGATGTAGATGCAAAATAGTATAAAAACATCAAGCATAAGGAGGAAAGACAGTCAAGAAGGACAAGTACAAGTAAGTACATATACGAACAGTTTTGCATGCTTAGTGTTGATGATTAATAATGTGTAAAAATGAACAATTAGCATGAAGTGTGCTGTTAATGAATGAGTTTAGTAAAGTTTTGGTTTAAAGTTTAAAACTGGCCTGATGTCTCAGTGTTGAAAATACAGCAGTCTTTAATGTCCTGAAAAATATAGGTGTACATACCTATATTTGAATCTGGACACATACTCAGTTGTGCAGCAGTAATGTGCATTATGCTAGATGACTAACTAAACTAAACACTCAAGTTCTTAACAGCAAAAGTTGCATACAGGCTTACCTTACTGAAGGACTTGATATTTTTTAAAAAAATTCAATATATCACTATAAGTATTCAAAACACTTTCAAACTCATAGTCTAAGATATCACACCTTCCTCACCTTTGTAATTTTTACACAGTAGGAATTGTAGCAGTTAGATTAGATCAGTGTACAAAATTCCACTGTTTGCCAAAAAAATAACCATAGAGTCATAGAACATTCTCAGTTGGAAGGGACCCACAAAGATCATTGAGTCCAAATCCTGACTCCACAAAAGGCAACCTCAGAGTTAAACCATATATCTAAAAGCATTATCCAAACACTTCTTCAGCACTGACAGGATTTGGAGCCATGACCACTTTCTTTGGAAGAGTGTTCCAGTGCTTGACCACCCTCCTAGTGAAGAACTTTTTCCTAATACCCAATCTGAACTTCATCTGATGCAGCATTAAGTCATTCTCTCACATCCTATCACTGAATACCACAGACAGCAGATCAGCACCCCCCTCTGCTCCCCATCATGAGGAAGTTGTAGACTGCAATGAGTTCACCTTTCAATCTCCTCTTCTCTAAGGTAAACAAACCAAGTATCCTCAGCTGCTCCTCAGAAGTCATGTCCTTTAGTACTTTCACCATCTTTGTTGCCCTCCTTTGGACACATTCTAATATTTTTATATCCTTCTTATATTACCAGACACAAAACTGCACACAGTACTCAAGGTGATGCTTTACCAATGCTGCATAAATTAACATCAGTATGAATCTACAAACATAAGAAAATGTTAAAGTTTGAAAAACATGACCAAAAATTATTCCTAAAGTTAGATAATTTTTACAAGACTCTATCTCCCATCGCCACTTTTTCTAATGCATACTATTGAGTCTTTTTATTTATGTTTGAAGTTTGCTAAACAGAATGGATAAAATGAGGTAAGGTATACTTCTCCTTTGAAACATCATCTTACTCAAAGGTGTAAGGAAATCTTGACAAAATTGTTTATCTGCAAACTCCATTGAGTTTGGGAAAATCTCAAAAAAATCTCAGAAGGGATTCACATAGTCCTAGATAAAATGTCTTTTCTATCAGAACTTACTTATTCTGATATTTATAGCTAAAATATATGTAAATTAACAATACTGTGATAAAATTTAAAACACTGTTATAAGATCTTTGTTTTTAAAATTTTAGAAGATAAACAAAAATCAAAAAATTTGGAAATTTAACATCTGATATTTTACTATCATGTTACTACTATATATCTCCAAATAACAGAATTTTTGCAAAGCTTCTTAATATTTATATCAAGCAACATTGCCTCTCGTTTTCATTCTGCTAGAAAACATACTTTTTAATTCTAAACTGAATTTAAATAGGACACATTTTCCAATATATGCAAATCCAGCATTATCACACTGTGCATTGTTAAATAATGTTTCAGTAGATCTTGTAAAACTGCAGCAATGACAGTATAAACCTCTTCTATACAACTGAGATAAATAAATCTCTGGAGAAGGCAGAATATTCTTTTCTATTGCTGTAAATATGGAAGTGTATTAAACTTCTGAACTGAGATTTGGTTTAGGAAAATACTAAGTACTTACTTTCACTATCAGCTAAGAAAGGTTTAGAATGAATCATGTGCACTTTAAACAGTACTGACAAGAACAATGTACTATTAAGTACTGAACTCTGCCATGGCAAATAATATTTATCTGGCAAAATATAACTAGTGACTGACATTTTCTATATTAATGTCATGTTTCATCATTTTAGAAAATGTATTTTCTTAATTCCTACAGAGTGCCCAAGGTGTATGACGCAGAAGTGTGAACATACACCCTCTGTTCTGAATATCTCAGACTGACTCACATTGGAGAATATAACACTCAGGGAGTCAAATGTAAATGATACAAAAAAGGGGAAATTAAAAAGTAGTAAATATCTGAAATGTAAAGTCACAATGTAATGCCAAAAAAGTGACTCTTGAGAGAAAATTTAGTGGAGCAAACTGAGAACCATAGACAATATTTGAAAATTAGCCCACAAGCCCTCTGAACATCTAACGGCCCAAACTGAATTCATAATCTCAAGCTCTGAAACTGATACTTCCATTAGGAAGAATGAGAAATGTTCCTCAAGGGACAGTTAGACAACTGAGTTCCCTTTCTTCCTGTTGTTCAAGACACATGACTGAAAACTGGCTGTACTTCCATTTCAGCAATTCAAAGCATTGGAGAAAAAAAAAAAAAAGGAATAAAATGGCTGGTGGATTCAGAAAGCTGCTTACCAATTAAAAAGACAACTAATGCTAATCATATGATTTAACAAAAAAAAACAAGATCCATCTCTGTTAAGAAGATAAGAAATACATGAAGTTCCTTGTAAAAAAAAAAAAAAAAGTATTTTGTTTTGTTCCTGGGAAAAAAGGAAGGGAGAAAAAAGTGAAGGGAAGGAAACAGAAAGACAGGGGAAAAAAGTAAAAAGTGGGCTAGGGTTTTTTTATAAATGCAGGACTTAAGAGTAGGTCTTAGGTTCAGAGTTCACCGGACTTCAATAAATGTTCTGATTTTCTTTGGAAGATGCATTAATGAAAAGAAATAGGTATCCACCATTACTGAAAGTTAGACCTCTTATTAAGTGCTTTCTTACAAATACAAATTTAAATGCACACCTTACCTTACCTGTCCATTATTTATAAAATATTTTGGCACAATATTCTTTTGAAATTACATTTTTGAGCCTTTGGGTAAGCATTCTCAAGCATTTTTAGTTTACCAAGATTTCCACCCCTATTGCTAAAATAGTATATATACATTTCAGATGCTCTGATGACCACAGTGCTTGCCTTGGGACAGTCTATTAGCCTGCACTTGAAAGCAAACATTAGGAATTTGACAAATATGTCAGAAAAAACAGGAGTGAAATCATTAAATGTATAGTCATACATATATTTAATGCAAGATTAATGTGGAGGAAAGGTGTTAATTTGACAGTTGTCAAGTGTAAGCTCCACAAAAAGGTAGAGAACACACATTAGCAATGCCAAATTTATATGGAATTTATACTCTCTAGAGAATACAGAAATTCCCAAATTCGGTAAAGAAAAATAGTTCAATATCTGCAGTGCTTTACTTCATTGTCTTCTCTGCTGAGATGGCTAAGAGAAAAACATGATACTAATTTTATATTTTCTGTGATCTTAAAAGTTTTGAACAAAGTTGAGAGCGCAGGGGTTATTTAAACAAGAGAATGTCTTAAGCATGAAACATCTTGCAATCATGTAATCTTTTACATCTTTTATACATGAGGAAGATGTTTTAAAACATGATATGTCTCTCACATAGTTTTTGATGGTTTTGTCTGTTTGCTTGTTTTCCCACAGTGAAATCCTTTGCACATATTTTCACAATCCTTTCAACATACCTTCTATCGTTATACTCACTGAAATGTCTTTGTGCTGCTACTAAATATGCAGCCCTGAAGGGCTGCTGCAGCTGCCTACTCACACACTGCACTAGCGTTGAACTCAGTCGGGATGTTTTTTCGAGTGCTTTGAAACTCCTTGAAATAGAGAAGGTATTATAGAAAAGCAAACTCTTTTCTATTTCATCCATGTAAACAGAAATCTATAGTGTCTTCTGCTGTGAACTAACAAAGGCTGCCGGGTGTGAGAGATGAAATGCCTTTCAGGAGACCCATCATGAGAGTGAACCTTTTCAAATGTATCTAGGGTTGTTCAGATGCTTGGGAAAAAAAAAGTGGCCATAAGTATTCATACAGCTTATTTCAAAAAAAGAAGAAAGCTAGGATGAGTAACACATCAAACTAGATGAGATTGCACGTGGCCTGAAAGACACTTTTTTACTTAATATCAAACAATTCTGTAATCCTTACCTCAGTCTGTGACTAAGTGTGAAAGAGTGTATACTGGCAGGATTTAATTAGGAGTGAGAATAGAACAAAAAGCCATAATCAAACCGCAAAAATTTATAATGGATTTTTTTTAAATAATGACAAATAAACTTTTGAAAATAAAAAATTTTAAAAAGAGCCTTTATCCTAAGATGCTCTCTGTGAGTTATATTCAGGTAGCCTAATATAAGCTGCTACTATTAGAAAATATTTTTTCCCTTTATATAACTGCATTAGCAATGCCACACTAAGTGTATTTCTGATTAATTACCCAGAACCCTAAGGGACTTTCGGTTTACTGTTTCATGCTTGATATTGTACCTATAATCAACTAAAACAACTGCAAATGTATTTGCAATTTGCCAGTTGTTTTCATTTTTAGCTTGCGATGCACGGAGGCTGTGAATTATAACACACAGTTTAGAAACTACAAGCAATTGTGACGTACACAACTGAAAGGATGCTAGGGAGCGTATGCCACTTGTGGTATGTAATCCTTTTTCATACCATAAAAACATGTGCAATCAATTGTGAGTTTTAGAATTAGCCTTAAGTACTGGGAGATGTTCCTTACTGGCAAAGTGTTACCTCTGACTACGGTAGTTTGTTCTTACTATACAAACAGGAAGATTACTTCTTCATCTATGTATTTAGCACTTATGTACCCCAAATCAACCACAGAATGAAAGAGGTTTTTAAATATCAAGCAGGAACAAGATTCTTCTGGTGCATGATTGTGTGACAAAGATATGGTCTCTTTCTCTGAAGACTGTGCCAGCCCTGGGCAGATGGAGCATGGCAGGGGCTGGAGAAAGGCATGGCAGGGTGAGCTGTGTGCCATCCCTTGCTGGGGACAGTCTGCAGCGATATAAGCCTGCAGCATAGCGTCAGCAGGAAAAACCTGCTGGGGGATGAAGTCCTGACCTCACTGAACTCTCTGGCAAAACTCCCAGCCAGTCCCACAGAGACAAGATTTTCCCCAAGTTTTTACTTCTTTAACACACTGTACAAACCAGACACAAGATCGACCCATTCTAGCTTACAAAAGGATTTTTGTTTTCCTGAATTAGGTAAGAAAGCTATTGTAAATGTCCCAGAGCTCAACGGAGGTAATAAATTATTTTTAAAAGTGGAATGTACCTTTATATCGATATAGGCTAGAAAAACTACAATGCAAAAATCTCTAGGAGTTTGCTAAGTGTCATTAATACGCTGTCACTGAAAGTCCACTTAATGCTGGAGCTTAATTTGCACTTTTACTGAAATTTCAAGACGATGACAATACTGTGAAAAAGAGGTATCTTCTGTTCAGTTCCAAATTTAATGGAAAAGAAATCCTGAGTTTTCCTTTGGTTGCAGATAAGACATGAACTCTAAAGCTACCAGTCATTAATGCTATGTAACACTTTCTCTATGAAAAGTTTAAATTAGTCTCCAGAAAGCTGGCACCATTCCATTTTAAAGACATAATTTAATTTTTTATTTCAAAACCTACAAGCAGCATCTCTGTGTTCTTTTTTTCATATAAAACTTTGATAGTTTTGGTCCCTTAAGAATCTCATTTTAAAATACATGCATTTAAATGCCGATAGGGACTTTCTCTAGAGAGCTAGGAAGGAAGGCTTTAAAGTGGAATTCTGACAGAAGAATAAACTTAATTTTTTTATTCCCAAGATAACTGAATCTTTTCCAGATATTACTGGTATCTGCTACTCTCTCTACTGGCAGACAGAACTATTTCTCCCCAGATTATATAGCTTTCTTTTCAGAAAAGCACCTACCTGTTCTGATAAAAAAAGTCTTTGAAGAATAATCAAAACCCATTTTTATCAAATGCACCAATGCTTTGCTTCACCTAAAGGTGTTATACTATTGTTAGTTTTGTATCAATACTATTTGTTTCTGCAGCAAGACACTAGCACAAGCACAAAATCAAAATGACAAATAATGAAACCATCATGTGCTATAGATTATTATTATTATNNNNTCATTTGATTTAGAAACAGATTTATAATGTTGATGTTTGCTAAGTTTATTTTACTTAGATATTTGTCACTGAGTTGGAAGAATTTGTTCATTGGTTTTTTTAGATGGTAAGTGTACTAGTTCTTTAATTATGCATAATAAAGTCAAGCCAGATTTTCAACAGATCAATCATACCCTTTGAATCTTGGATTCTGTTAAAATAATATGTCTGCTCTGAACTCACATATTTTGACAAGAAACGCAAAAATTCAGATTTGCAAAAGTAGAAGAGATTGCATTTTTTCTTTCTGAGCTTACAAACAAGAGTTACTTTATAATTGGACCTACCTGAAGGTAACAGTACTCAAGGAACATTTGCTATTTTCTTAACAATTACTTTATAACGTATCACCTGTCTAGCCTGTCTCAACTTTTCTGTCTCTGTAGAACTTATCACAGGAAAAGATCCAAAATTCCAATTATTTTCTGGGGTTTTTTCTTTTTTCAAAGTCATTGTGCAAAAATTCATTGAATAAGGTAAGTGAATGTGCTCTTTTCCTGTGTAACCCTGGGAATATGTTAGATTTCTTCAGAGTTCCAAAAATATATCCTCTTAAGAAACACAGATTTATACTGGTAGAATAGAAGCCAGCTGCAGAGGTTAAGTTTGGTTTCGTAGGATTTGTCTCAGGTTACAATTTCAATGGTCCAGTGTGCTGTTTGGGCCAGAGCTCCTTTTGATGGATAAAACCCTAATAACTTGAGACATAGCAACAAGGGTAAAGCTAAGGTTACTGTGCTGTTCTAGTTCAGGTAGTGTGAGATTCACTAAAAATCTGCGAGTCAGGGAGAATGTGAAGGCTCAGCTGGCAGTCAATAATTTCTTTTTTTTTTCTTCTTTGCAAAGTATGCAATTTTTTTCTATATATAAGCAATCTATTGCAATGTGATGAAGAGCTAAGATTTCACACACTTAAAGACAAGAAGTGATAAATTGAAATGACATGGTTCTGTTGCTAGTTTACTGCTGAAGTAATCTAAATACCTTTTTAGGTTTTGTTACTGTCAAATTAATTTGTGTAAAATGTACCAGAAGAAAACTCTGAAAGCAAACCAGGGAAGATAGATATCCTATTATATTTTTCTTCTTTTTTAGTGCATGACTTACTTCAGGCTGCTGCAGTTCCTAAAACTTCAAACTAAAACACAGATGTGAAATAAGGCTTTCCATACAACCCACACTGCACGTAAATGAAAATATAAACAATCAAAACAATATCTTTATTATTTCCTTTTTTAAGGATATGTTTCAAAAGTGAGATGAATACTACAACAGAAATGCAAGGTTTGCTTCTGCTATTATGTGAACCGTAGATTATTCTACTTGATGAATTTAACTTAAAAATAATATAAAGAATGACGTTAGAATCTTCCTTGAAATTAGTGTCTAGTTTTCTTAGCCACAGCAATCCTTTCCTATCAACATGAATAAAACCTTTCTTTGGTACAACCAGGAAAGTGATTATAATTACTTTTGTATTTATGGGTATGTGAGAATGTCAGTTTATCAGTTCAGTACCATCCTGGATGACTTCTTTGTCCTAACTAAAACAGAAGAAAATAGAGAACGACACTGTGATAAAGATAATGAGAACGATCCAGGAGAGTGAACATAACCTCAAATCCTCAGTAAAGATGTCTGGGATACCAAAGGAACTTCTCCAGGTCCACAAAAAAAAAACAGCCTTAGAAGTCATAAGGCCTGCACAGAGTTAAAGATATTCCCTATGGAAGGATATGCAGGAATACCCTGACAGGCCACTGGCAGCAGCATGTCTGAAAGAAGAAAGCCTGCTGATACAGCACAGTCTGCTGTGGCCTATGTGCAGTGGAAAGTAGACAAAGCTTACTTTTGAACACATTTTCAATGGAATATTGAATATTAGATAAGGAAATAAATATAAGCTTTACGCTACAAACTTTTCTGTCCGGTTCCCACAGACCCACTGCATATGTGAATAATGCTTTGCTTTGAAGACATTGTTTTTCAAACATTTGAGTCAGTCCACCTCTAAACTCCTTAAAGACAGTTAGACTGCTGGCTATCATATGCTAAAAAGAATAAATGCAGCCCAGAGATCCCATCCAAGAGCATTTAAAGCACCAAGTTTTTGAAGGCTATATAAGGATATATCAAGTTCTTCATGATTGACATAGAAGTGTCATGAATACGTACTAACATTCAGAAATACTTATATGCACAATGGAATTATAAAAACAGAGCTCTAAATTGATGCAGTAGGGTAACAGATTTTGGAAATCTTGCTGGAATATTAAACGGATTACAAGGAGACAAATCCTAGCTCTGAGAGCAGAGACTTCAAATGTCACAGCCATGAAGATGCTAGGGCCCAGCCTGGGCAAGCGCTGAGTACCATCCCTCCCGAGGCTAACAGGCTTGGACTCTGCTCAG
Source organism: Ibidorhyncha struthersii (assembly GCA_013398815.1). Classification (NCBI taxonomy): domain Eukaryota; kingdom Metazoa; phylum Chordata; class Aves; order Charadriiformes; family Charadriidae; genus Ibidorhyncha; species Ibidorhyncha struthersii. The sequence goes on from VZSZ01011086.1 coordinate 104,195, forward strand.
CATGACAAGGAAGGTGACTTCGTACCTGGCAGACAAGATGTGCATTGTTTAAGGACACAGAAAAAAGCTTTACTTTATAGTTAGGTTTGTTTCTGATTAGACCGTTACAGAACTTTGTTTCTAGCTTACATACTAAAATCCATTTCTTGGACAAGAAGGTTTTATTATACAAACATAACTGGTTTGCACTGGTATGTGTACAACTTAATGGGGCTAATAGTGTTGCTGACTTCAATGATACCAGTAATTCCTAGCACTCAGCACTATAAGGAAAGAATGAACTATATATTTTAAACAAAGACATTTACCACTGCTGGTACTTGAAAGTGAGATACTGTGACTTATGAAATATTCACAGGAAAAATCTTAAGAGTAGCTAACAGTATATAGAAAGATGCAAGAGTCCTGAGTGCGATCCAAAGTGAATAAAAGACATTTTTTCCTAACTTGCATCATTCAGTGTAAGCATGAAGACTGAATTCTTCATTAGTATTTTTTGTCTTGTTCAATCTAAATATTTGTCATTTAACAGTTAATTGCTTTGTAATACTACCAAACTCTCGAACTTAATTCAAAATACAATGGATACTTTGAAAATTGATGTGAACAAAACTCCACTCTGATACAACAAACGTTAATAGTTATCAATAACTAGGAAGAGTAGACTTACTCTCTACATGGCTACATTCACTAAGTATAATCAGATCTTATGTTAATTAGGGAATGTTTTGAATTGTAATCTTACACCTTCATTGAAACAAGTAAAATTGTGAAAGCCTCCAAAATAAGTAACAGCTGAAAATGTGTAAGAGCTAACAGCATATTTAAGTCCAGGTCTCGTGTATATGAAGCAGTTTCTCAAGTCCAGTATTACAAGACTTATCAGAAAACAATACATACCCGAGTGACAATAGATTGAGCTTGGCAAAGGGGAGTGTTTTATCTGTTTGCAGTTTGGGGATAGAGAGAACACAGCAGCTGCAACAATACCAGGAACCTTTGGGGGAGCATGTATGCTTTCGCTCCAAAGTGCATGTCCATTTTGGTATTATTCAGTCTGGAAGAGTAATGCAGGCATTTCTGTTATATCCTATATGTGGAAACCTACTTTAGCACCATTTTAAAGAACAAGTTTGAATTAGTGGCCCATGGTTTTGATGCCATTATAAGAGTCTTTAAAAAAAAAAAAGGATTCTGGAGTGCCTTTATCTAATCACAATTGTAGAAAACATCCTCTGGTGTGTTGTTTCTTCTTGTCAAAGTCTCTGAAACGTGAAGGTAGCTATTACAATAGGTGGAAACTTAACCTGCCAAGCAGCAGTCATGGATAATTTTGTAGGCAGTTACTGTTTCTGATCTCTCTCCTTTTTCAGCGTATTACACCTGGTTTTGGTCATAGGCTTCCCCTGGCTTTCACCAGATATAGCGTGTATACGGCCAAAATTCAATGTTGGATACCAGTTTCACATCTGTTATGGAGTAGTCCAAGAACCTGTTATTTTGGCTTCTAAATTATACAAGTCCTGGTTTTTAATAAGTTGTAAATTAAACCTGAATTTTATTTTGTATAATAGGAAAATATGTGAATATAATCAGGCATAATACAGAAAAAAAAAGCTAGCAAGTTAAGATTTTTAGACTTTCTGTTATTTCTTTCGTGCATTTTTAGTGGGTGGAAGCTGAGCTGCTGGCTTTAAAACTTCTCACTGGCTTAACCACAAAAAAAACTGAGTCCCACTGGAGTGATCCAAAAGTAAAATTGGGAAGGATTGTAGCTTTTCAGTTTCCTCTCTTTGTGAATGATAACTCATTTTACCATCATAAAACCTGAAATATTTTTTTTTCTTATTTGTTTGACTGATGCTGCACAGATTTCCATTATTAAAATTGCATTACTTCCACCAGAAGTGGAAGTATTATTTTGTGGAACAGTAGATTTTTCTTTCTTCCACTTTCTTTCTGATTATTGATCCATTATTGATCCAAGATCCATGCTTGTAAAGTGCAAATTGTTCATCATATTCAGCTTTCTAGATTTGGTAGGAAAGAAATACCAGACCTAACTATCACATCATGTTAACTTCTACCTTAGTTCCCTTCCACCCTTATATCAGCAACTGATATCTCACAAACATTAGGCTTACAAGTTAATATTTCCTAAAACTTGTAATCTGGTCTTCCAGTTTCAAGAAGACATATTTCAAAGAAGAAGAGACAGGATTGGTATAAGCTCTAATACATACATGTTTCAGAACAGTACTCATTAAAATCATATTGGGATAGATGCACTGGGGGCCAAAAAGAAATTTTGCAATTAGAAGATGCGATACTGAGTTACAGATCTTGCAGCTTGCAGGCATTGTTATGTATCAGTGGTTTTCAAAGGTTTACACAGGACTTGCCCTCATAACCACAGAGAGCTGCTGGTCACCTGATGGGAGATTTCTGTTCTGCATCAAATATAGTTAAACATATTTTCAATAATTACATGAGAACACGTATTGTAGTTATAGAAATGGTACATAAGTATAACTGGAAGAGAAAGCAGTATATATTAAATAACTACACAGGAAGTATCACGTAATTATAGCTATTTCATGCTGCTACTAATACCAGTTTTCGTATTATATACAACTCTTTGAAATCTCAAGGTTTACAAGAGAAGAATTAAAACAATTGTACTGGGTCCTAGATCTGACACTGAGTTGCAGTAGCTCTGAATTGAAACCCACATAAAATTTCAAACCCTAATAAAAACTAATCTGCAGTGCCCAAATCCTCAGAGCAAGTAAATTATAATAACTATACCCAACTTTAATTAAGTGACATTGTCTCAAATAACAATCAAGGGAAAAGGAATATATTCTACAATTTATTTTGTAAACATATTTACTCTTCTGTTAGTTGGCATTATTCGTCTCAGGAAATGTAACATTCTGTGGGATTTACCTCTCAAGAATTATTCTTACTTGTCTCTCCTGCAACAAAAGGGAGAACAAATAACTTTAAAATTCCGCTCTGGTGAGACCCCACCTGGAATACTGCGTCCAGCTCTGGAGCCCCCAACATAAGAAGGGCATGGACCCATTGGAATGGGTCCAGAGGAGGTCCACAAAGGTGATCAGAGGGCTGGAGCACCTCTGCTATGAAGACAGGCTGAGAGAGTTGGGGTTGTTCAGCCTGGAGAGGAGAAGGCTCCAGGGAGACCTTATTGTAGCCTTCCAGTACCTAAAGGGGGCCTACAGGAGAGCTGGGGAGGGACTTTTTACAAGGGCATGTAGTGATAAAAAGAGGGGGAATGGCTTCAAACTGGAAGAGGGTATGTTTAGATTTGATATTAGGAGGAAAGTTTTCACTCTGAGGGTGGTGAGGCACTGGAACAGGTTGCCCAGGGGAGTTGTTGATGCCCCATCCCTGGAAGTGTTCAAGGCCAGGCTGGATGGGGCTTTGAGCAACCTGGTCTAGTGGGAGGTGTCCCTGCCCATGGCAGGGTGGTTGGAACTAGATGATCTTTAAAGTCCCTTCCAACCTAACCCATTCTGTGATTCTATGATTCTGTGAAAATTCTGCTATCAATATGAAAGTTCCTCCAGTCGATACTATGATTATGTTCATCAGAAAACTATTTCTATACTATTATAACGTGATTTCTTTAAAAAAAAATAAATAAATAAATATGTCCATTCTGTGCTATTTTTATAGTAAAACATACAGTTTGGAAGATGCTTTGATGGCTTTGATAACAATGAGGGACACGGTTATTGCCACAAAAAAGTTATAACTATTTAAAAATTTAAGATTTTACTGAAATAGCTTTCATCCTAATGAACCGCTAAAATCAGTAAAATTATTCAATTTAAACTTGGATGCTTTATTTATTAAGTTTTGCAAAATCAGAGAGAGAGAAGAAATAAAGTAAACAATAAGGAGCAGTATGAACCATGCAGTCCCTTGACTTTAGTAAGAAGTACTTGTAGACTTAAATCTATATATACAGACATTTGCTAAATCAGGATCCTAGTGATTTAGCTCTAATTAAATATTTCTTTTTGAAATTTGAAGTGCTGCTTCCAAAAAAAAAAGTGTGGGCTGTTAATATTTGAATATAGTATTTGAGAAAAGTCTTTCTTCTCTGCCCAGGTTGAACTTTAAACATGGCCAAGTTAGGAAGAGTCACGCTAACTATTACACTTTCCAAACTAATCCTTTTAGAATAGAGGAAATACAGACAAAGGTTTGCAAAAAATGTTTGCACAGTCTGAAATGAAATTTGTTATACTTTGTAATCCTCTGAGAAAATGCAATAATAGAAAAGTGGTACTATAGTAGATAAATTTATCATTTCTCCACTCTTCATAAATGTGGCTCCATCAGTGTTTACACATAGGTCAGTAAACCGACAAAAGTTTGCTGTCCTATGTCCTAAATAGGACAGTTTACTGACAAAATAAAAATTGCTTTCATAGATGCACAGAATCATATGTGTAGGAAGGGACATCTGGAGGTCATCTGGTCCAACCTCCAGCTAGGAGCAGGGCCGACTCAGGTTGCTCAGGGCCTTGTCCAGTCAGATTTTTTTACTGTCTCCAAGAATGGAGATCTGACAAGCTTTCTGGGCAATCAATGCATGACTTCCCCCATAATGAAAAAAAAAATTAAAATATCCTAATATCTATTCAGAATTTCCCACATTGTGGCTTGGGTCTATTGTCTTTTGTCCTACTACTACACATACCTGAGAAGAGTCTGGCCCTGCCTTCCCTGTACGCTGTACTGTAGCTGAGGACAGCCATGAGCTCTCCTCGCAGCACTTTCTGATCAAGGCTGAACCAGCCCTGTTCTTGAAGCCTCTCCTCTGCATCATGTGGTAGAGTTCCATCGCGGGGGGCCTTTCATGGGTCTCATTTCCCTCCGTCATTGCAAGTCTTGTGCAGAGAATCTCCAAAGCACAGTGCTTCTGACCACACATGCACCAAGTAGACGGAAAAAATCACTTGCCTCAAATAATTTACAGAATATTGGTATTTCTATTAGTATTACTCATCATATTTCAATAATGTTTTGCTCCTAAAATAAATAAACATAGACTTGTAAATAAATAAATGTGCATTGATTTGCACATTCACTGCCATATAAGTATATCTTTCTAACCTCCCAATATGATGTGCAGTTGTGTAAACAAGGTGCTACAGTACAATAGTCTTATTTTAGGATTGGGAGATCTAATGAGATGAGTACTTATTACACCAATGCATTTATCTTATCCAAAAATGGCATCAGGTAAATAATAATTTCCTATAATTCTGAAAACTAAAATTTAGAATTTTATTTTAGTAACCAGTGACTCAGCTTTGACAATGTTCCATGTCCAAGGAAGTAAAAATAGAAAGAAACAAAAACATTCAATGGATTTTTAAATTATGTCCTGGCAAATCTTAATATGAATGCCAGTATGAATCAATATTCCCTGTACAGTTAAACCATAGAAAAGTCAGCAAAGATTCCTGTGTGCCTAATTTCCATTAAAACAAGTAATTTATGAGATCCTATGTACAGAATATAATGCTATAAATTCTGCAGAGTGGTTATCCAATATAAGGATATTTCAAGCTGTTACCTGAGAGAAACAGAATTGTAAGGAAACTGATGGAGAGGTATACAAGGTTCAGCAAAAGATTATATTGGAATGCAGAGCTGTCCAAATTCGTTAATTACAAATGATGGTATGAATCTGACAGCTCTCTGATCTCTTCTAATATTTCATTAAATCAATCTAACATTGTTTCAACTTTTTTTTCCCTGGTTCATTTCAATGCAAGTGAAGTCAAAACCAGGTGTAGGCCGTTCAGCCTACCATTCTTTCCAACATGGTTGGAAAATCCTTTAAAAATACTTGCATTCAGAAATATTCACCAAATATTTGGATGAATAATTCATTGTGCTTGAGTTTATTCCATAAATCCTGTTCCATAAGCAGGATGACTGAAGCTTTATTAATGCTAAATAACAGTAACACCTCCAAGGACAATAATAGGGGAAAACAGATAGAATGCGGAAAATGTTTAAGATTTGACATAACTAAGACAAAACCCCAAACTTTCTGCTACTTTACAAGTCCTCATAAGCATTCCATTGCTAAGAAGTAGAGTAGACTTAATTGAGAGCTTTTAGTCACATGATGAGAGCCAGGCTGCTTGAAAGATTAATTTTTATGCATTGGTTTGGACTACAGCCAGGCTAAATATTTTACTTTCCAAAAGAATTAGGACAGCCGTAGAGGACTTTTTATTCCCTATACTGCAAATTCAGTTAGTCATGACAATTTAATGGACAGTGAGGCCACACAATCTCATAATCAAGGCTCCCCTTCAGCAGCTCCTGGAGTGAATTGTCATTCTCAATAGACAAGCCACCATCCCAATCTGCATCTCACATACAATATTCTCTCAAAAGGGACAAGCACATTTACCCTTTGAGGTTTATTTATCATCAGCCATAACGCATAATATCTTATCCATTTTATTCATCATAGACTTTTACTAGTTCAAGCTCTGCATGCATGCTATTTACTACTGGTAACTTCATGCTCCATATGCAAAGTCTTTTTTCTGATTGTGAACAATTTTACCTATTTCATGTTTGCCAGTTGCTGGGGATAAATAATGTGGAATGTCATTGATTGCATATTTGCATTACACATCCAGTTTAAACACAGTTTCATTTCTTCTTTAAAACCCAAGAGAAAAAGTAGAAATGTCATCGATCCCTTAAGAGTCATGCTACTCTCCAAGGCTACATTACATACAGCAAAGTGGAGGTGCAAGTACTGGTCACAGTGGTAGCAAAAAGACAGCAGAAGAAGCTGCTTTTCACCTAGAAAACGGATGCACCCAAGTCCCTGTGCTTCACTGAATACATTGCAATCACTGTTATCCTCATCTACGTTACCTTTATGAGTGTAAGCACAGACAGGTGTTTTCTTGACAAAATCACAGTTTTGTTTCACGGTGTTTGACCATCTCCTCTTGACTTCAGTCTAAACTAGGAAATAAAGGGTTGCCATTGAAACTATTTGTCTTAAGCCTCTCTGGATGGCTGGTTGGAGTACAGGGACACAATCAGGGTATTCTGAGACCTGGCAGAATTCTCTGTGGGAAGAGTGAGCCCTGCCTACATACCTTACTATGCAATTTTAAGATGGTGCTGCTCAGCACGCTGCTGTGAGCTGTTACAGTTTTCCCACAGTTTGCCTCAGAGGCTGCTCCGTTTCAGGGGTATATGTGACTCTTGTACTAGCTTATAGCTCAGAAATGAAAGCTTCAGCAGATGGCAAGATCATCACCAAGATGATGTGCACTTGTAGGACATGTGGCATTCTTTGTTTGCTATTACACAAGTAATCCAGAACTGCAGAAAGATATCTGCTTCTTCCTCCAACTGTCCTCCGAACCTCTCTTAGAAGAAGACAGAGCGTATGAAGCAGGGCTGTTCTCACAGGCTGCAGACCTCTTGGTTCAAATATTTCCTTTATCAGCAGACATACACTGTGCTTCACTACAAGTGTCTGATTTCAGTTCACCTTACTGTCTAATGAACTTTTTATATTTTCTGGTTTTGACTACTTGTATTCACTAACAGTAGTTACAGAGAGAAATACTGGATCAGTTTAAGAAAAATAATTATAATAAGACACACTCCATTACTGTTATTAATTGAATGTGCCCATTGAGGGTTAACAGTTAATCCATTTCTGTCTTATATCTGAGAGAGACGATGATAGCCTTTGAAAAGCAAATAAAAATAACTAACGAACTCAGCATATTCACTTATTTTGAATGTCATTTTAGTCTATAGAGTTTTCTAGTCACAGTCCACAGCTTTGGGCTGCTGAAAGAAAAAAAATAGTTAAACAGACAAGAATGTTTTTCAGATAGTTTATTGCATGAACTTACAGTACAGAACTGCTCACATGGACAAGCATAAATACGGCCTCTACAATAATGCTAACTATAAGCAATTTACTCATTTGAAGATTATGAATGTAAAACTTCTGTTAAACAAAACGCCAGGCCCAGGTTCAACAGGATTTAATTTTGAGAGTAAACACGTTAAAAGACACATGCATTTTTAGTAAGAGGACTAGGATAGGGCCCTGGCTGAGCCAAAACATTGTTTTATGGCAAGGGGCACTCAACCTACCTGTGTCTCAGGTTTCCCAGGAAGATAAGGGGGATAATAGCCTTTTTGCCCTTACACTGGATTGCAAAGCTTAACTCATAAAGAGTCTTATCCAAAGCCATTAAAGCCAATAGAAATCTCTCATTGACTTTAATGAGCTTTTGTTCAGTCCTTTACAAGACAGCTGAAAGACTGCCATTGACTTCGAGCTCTAATTTTATAAAACTATTTCATATCCTCAGCTTGGAGGCATTTGGAAACATAGAAATGTAGTAATAAGAGTATTATATTTACCAAACAAATCCTCATAAGATAAAAATGAACTTTTTTTTTTTACTCTGAGAGTGCATGTGTATGCTGTTCAGTGCATGTGTGTATATATATTCCTATACATCTATCAGTTATTGCATGCACATATTAATAACTGTTTCTCAGATACCCTTACATGTTGGTTGCATAATCATTTCTGCACTGCTGGATACTAACTCTACACATTTGATCTGGACTAAGTACAGTTTATAATGACTTTTCCCTTGATTTAGCCAGACTGTCAGATCCAGAATATAAATCGTCACTTTGTCTTTATGCTGGTATTATCCTGGCTTGGTAAACAAAGACAATAACTGATTTGGCATAAAGTTAACCATAAAGTTAACCCTTTAAAATCTTTAAGAAATTTGAAGCAGCCGAGTCTTATACTTGACCAATTTTTTATAATGTGTCTCCTGCATTTCTGACCTAAGAAAGAAGCAGCATTGCCAGGAAGAGTAATGTTATCTTTCCTATGCTGTCAAAATACGTAGCAAAAAGGCCCCCCAAAACAGGAAAACTACCAGAATCGAAAACAAAAAGGAGAAGCTTTAAAAAGTGGTATCATAATTATATAAGCTATCCATTATTGTATTCCTGAAGTATGCCAATTAAGGAATGCTAAGCTAATATCATAAAAGCTCGATGTCATTCTACAAGAACTTGAAAACAGTAGCAGCTAATTGAGTAGAAATCTCTACTCTAGTCCAGGTAATTGAAATAAATTTCCAGCAATATGCAATTTTTTATCCCCTTAAATAACTGTAAAAAGATGCGAGTTCTCTGAATATTTATTGGCTTCTATTCAAAACACCTACTTTCAGCATTATGAATGGCTGACATGACATATTTCCAAACCTGAAGCACAGCAGTATCAAAGCAATAGCATTATATAACACCTGCCATTCTGTATTGCACAAAGCAGTGGGTTTTTTTAAGGCAACGTACAATAACCACGCGCTACTTAATGTAGTCTAATACTATGGAAAGGTAATTCATATTTAAGTTTTGATCATATAGAGACTTAACAGCATTTCTAATTCAGCACTACGCACAGATGTTCTGTTATTTTTGCAATATCAGTTAAGGCATTAATTTTATTCAAAGACACATCTGAGTGGAAAGGAAATAGCAAACTTTTACAAATTCTAGTTAAAATATTTACATTTTATTTACACATTTCAGGAAAATGCCACTTTGTGCTTTAACATTCCAATTTCAGTCCTATAAAAAACCATGCAATAACAAGAGATAATATAATTTATTTTATAATATTTTTATGAACTAAGTAAAGATAATTTAATCTGCCAAGGTTTTACATTTCAGAAATTCATATTTCTCCAAAGGTGCATCTAATTTAGAACTTAATTGGTATCAGGGTTTTTGCTTTATCAACCTAACCCATTAGGCCATTACACATATTGTTATTCTCCAAGAGAAAAAATGGTTCCAACATCTGTTCTCAATCTGTTTTTCCATAATTTCCTTTTATGCCCCATGTAACTCATTAAGCTCATCTACAAAACATTACTTTGTCTGACTGTCTACACTATATATGCCTTTCTACTACAAGATTGCATGAAAGTTGAAAAAATGGTAGCTTACAACAAAATCCACTTTAAAAATACACTATTTTTACTGAATCTTTTGATCTAAGAAAATATATCTGGTAAGAATACAAGTAAGAATTGTGACACATGTAACATTTAACCTAATCTCTTAAGTGACCTATATTCTAACAAAATGAGAAAAATGGGTTCATGTCTTACCGTTGTGCAGTCTCTTCCTTGTGACTGCTGCAGTCTTATGAGACAAAAAGTGTCTAAGTTAAGAACGATGTACCTTCTGGTTTGAAGAGAGTGATTTTAATATTTTAATTCACTTGTGCAAGTGATCTCAAGAGTACAGCAGACAAAGGGATAGAAAGCATCCCAGTAACCTAAAATCTAACATGTGTGTAGAACGGAAAAGAACCTGGAGTCCAGCGTGTCATTCTAAATATACTTTCCATGTTCTTCTGCAGATGAAAATTTTCAATATTTTATTATTATCAAGCTAGTTTCCAGCCCTGTGATCTCTTCTGCCCCCTTTTGCCTGTACTCAACAATTGCTGCTCTAACTTAATTTCAGAGGAAAATACCTATTTACACCTGATCTGCCCATAATGTATTCATCAACACAATACAAAAGTCATTTTTCCTGCAGAAGCCAAAGAATTCACTGTCAAAAACTGCCTTACTAGCTCTCAAAAGGTGCCCCTTCTGTAAGAAAAGTGACATACTATCTGATGTTAGCTAGCAGCTGATGACTAATATGAAGTCAAATCCTAGTGAAGGTGATTTTCTAATATTTATAAACATCAGTGAATTGAGTAAAAAACTGAGGGTATTTAGATTTACCGCAACACACTATCTTGTATGAAAGCTGCATGGTGCCAACCTTGAGGATTTTACCTTGTATCAATTTCTGTGTGAGCTGCTGTAAATCTGAAACCAATGCCCAACTGCTGAAGTTTTCTTATGCTCTGAGTCTACATTGGCAATATATTTGTAAGTGAAAAGAAGATTAGTGGCTTTATGACTAAATTTTATCTTGGGAACAGAGAGAGAGACCAAAAAGTCTTCTAAGGGACTAAAGATACACCTGCACAGGACAGACTGAATTAAATCCTGCTGGAAAGAACCTCTAAAACTAGATGTTAGGAACCTTTAGAAGATAGTAGCAGGGAAATAATAATGAAAAATTGCAGGAAATACAAACGCAAAAAAAGTGAGACAAAGCAAAAGAGAGGCAATGGCATCACATACTCCAAGCCAGACAGTAGGCCTTTTTTTGCACTTTTTCCCAAGAACAAATTATTATAAGGTAATAACTGGGCAAAACTTCCAGAAGCCAGACAAACTCATAAGGTCCTTGCTCTCATTGATTCAATCAGAGTCAGTGGGGCAACTTCTATATGAAATAGGTATGAAATGCATAAGGGTGGAAAAATCTAGCCTTGACAACTTCCTTGTAACAACCAGTGGGTCTTTGATAATATTAGAAGAGCATTCTTTCTTAAAGACACATGTCAAAAAAATGCATGTGGAATAGGGCAAAAAGGATTTGTATTTGTACAGCAGGATGCACAGCATATGCAATTATTTGTGGCACGCTAGATTAAGTTAAAACAAGAACAGGAGTCCACACAAAGTGTAACAAAAACAAAACTGGAGTGCAGAGATAACGTTTACTGTCTTCCTGATGAACAGGTGCACACTTTTACCAGTCAAGAAACAGATGTTTCAGGTTACATTTTCTCATTATGCAATGTGAAAATGGACCTATATAAAGAAAGTGTAAATATTTATTTTTGGGACAGTTTTGAAATATCCTTACTGTCATCCACAGACCAATTCAACAGTTAACACAATTATGGCTCCCTAATTCTTTATCCCAGCACTGGCTCTAAAGCAAGACCGAGCTCCTCAGAGGGAACTATTCCAAATTACATCAGCTGGCAACATGTCCTCAGGGAGCATCTGTCAGCTACAGGGAGTTGGCTCGCCCTCTGGCTACTCCTCCAGTACATCCCTCCAAATTTAAAATCTCCACCATTTCTTCCATGTGGGTGAACTAAAAGGAGTCTTTATTATTTTTACAATAGCTACGAGCAGACTCAATCTCTGCTGACCAAGATATTTTATAAAATCTAATCATTCTTACAAAAATAATAAAAATACAATCACAATCAATTCATACTTGCTGTGTTGCACAAATGACCCGGGATACACGTGCTGCTTTTTAGTTGCAAAGTGTAAATGACACACAGTGAATCGACTTACCGGGCCAAAAGCATTGCTGTCAAAGCTGTGTCCGTGATGGTCACCTTCCACCCAAATATGTCCGTGTGGAACTTTCACATACTTCTTTTTGTATCCAATGGTTCTAAAAAGAATTCCAAAAATGCCTAATCAGTTAAACAAAAATCTACAATGTTTTGTTAGGCAAATTCACACGTTTATTGTTTTGAAATTTGACCATCCAACACTCGGTTAAAAAATCTGTGATGAAGTCCTTTAGACTTCACGAAGCTACTCAAGTGAAAATACACAACAATTTTGTATGAGTTAGTTGCACTATCAGGGCCTGTTTACTATGCTATTTTGGCACAAATCACATGACAACAGGGAACAAGACACTTTTAGTTAAATATAATTAAAGGATTCTTATTTCCATCTCTGTGGTAAAAATTCTTTAAACCGTCAGATTTTATGCTGGGTAAACGCCAGTGGACATAAATGCAGGTAAATGCAGTCACATAAAGACATTGTACTGAGAATGCTTTTCTTCTCAGGAAGTGTTAGGTTCTCATCAAAAATAGTCTGGCATATCTGAACTGGCCTCAGATCCGGAGCTTGGAATCCTGTAATGCTTAAGTCCTGGGGGTAGGATTTCTTCAGCTGTAACAAGCAAAAAAGCATAAATTTAAAGGAAACCCCTAAGAGAAGGCCAAGTGCTGCAAGAAATTACATTGATGATTCAAGCCATTCTCCACAGAAATTCCCACTGAAGCAGTGCCTCAGCATGTCCTGATAGTACAAAAATTACAAACCACAGATGAGTCCTAAAGCTGAGGTGCAGGGTATGCAAAATTCCTGTATTTAGTTGCCGAGTAGCTGTCATTTTCACAATTCCAGTCTGCCTTCTACTATACACTTTTGCTTTCTTTCAGATGGGATCTGTTATTCTGCAATCATTCATGCAGGGAGGCGATTTTATCATGCACAACAAATTATTACCATGATGAAGCATTTACAGACAGGACTACAGATAGTGATACCTCTTATTTTGTTTTGAATAACCAAGTCTGTCCATAGACAAAAAGAGACCTTTGATCTCGCTTGTTGCCGCCAGCTGCTCATCACTTTTCACCATCTGGAAGACACGCTCCAAAAGCAGGAGGCAGAAGGAGAACACTCCAAAACTAAGGAAAATCAGCTGAAGAGAGAAAATCACCTTCACCAGGAGATTCAGCTGAACTGCGCAACAGCACTGATCATAGATGTTCACGAGACAAAATGGGACAACTGGTTTTGGTGAGGTTTGTTTGGCTGGGGATGTGTGTGGATGTGAGGATGTTATAAGGGCAAGCTAATTAATAATCTGTAGACCATGAAATATTAGATGAATAATGACTCCTCAAAAGTGCATTTTATTAACTTTATTTGACATTATTAGTCAAATAAAAATAATAATTATTTACTTTGCAAGTCACAAAATCCAACCAGAGCTTTTTCAAACAGCTTCAGGGGCAGCTGAAAGGATGAGGGTGCAAGAACTATATCCTAATGGAAGTTCTACCTGTGTTTTCATTGGAAGTGGAAAAAATAACAGCCTATTTGCAGAAAAAAAGACTGATTTTCCTCTTTCTTTAGAACAGTTTCATATCACACAGCATTCAAGACTGAGTTCCTAAACCATTCAGAACTAAAATGCAAAACTGACCTGAGTTGTTAAATATATGATTTCTTAAACACAAATAATAAATAATTTCTGTAATAATTTAATTATGCTAAATGAGCAATTTATTACTATGCAAGTCCTTTGTCTTTTTCTTTTTTTTTTTTAAGAAATGTGGCATACAGTTGGGACAATAAAATTATTTATGTTTTGAGATTCCGTAATGCTTTGTCTCACTGATAATTTATTTTATAAAGCACCATCTGAGACTACATTTTACTAGAAACATGTTTTAAGATATAAGTTCAGAGAAGCTGGCTGTTAATTCTGTTCTGTCTGATTAGACACTCTGAAAATTATTAAATTAATATCTTCCATCAGTGATAAAGGCAAACAATAGCTCAAAAATATTTAATTTTCTCTTCCATTCATCTTCCTGAATATAGAAGAGTGGATTGTCATAAAGTTTTGTACCTTTACAGACTTCATGCGGAAGACTGAATTTCACCCAGAAGGGTGAAGGGATTTGAAAGTTAATTCTGCTGACACGTTTACCTCATAAATGTCAAGAAAATAATATGGCAAATGCCAGTCAGTGACTTCATCTCAGACCAGACACAATCTCCTACCCCCAAATAATCTCCCCCTTTATTATGATTAGGAAATCACTTACAGAAAGGGAAGAAAAAAAAAAAAAAGAAGAAGAAGAAAAAAAAAGCTTTTGCAATAAGTACTTGGAAGCAAAAACAGAAAGAATTTGGTCTGCACAGACAGGTTTTGCAGTGGTTTGAAGATACCCTGTGAACACAGAAAGGCTTAACATGAGTGTATAGTGTGTTCTTTAAGGGCTAAAGCAACAAGAAAAAGATTACAGAGTGCAGTAATTATCATTGGTTCTTTTTATTATTTCTACAACATAGGAGAATACATGTTTCTTTTCTGCTCTTGAAATAACCATCATAAACCAGAAAAATTTGCTGCAATTATGCAAAAAAAACAGTCTCTTACAGTGATTAAAGAACAATTATGTACAAATTCTCCTATTGAAAAAAGCAGATGATTGTACACAAGGAGTTTTGACTTAGAGGAAATAGACTTAAAATTGATGATGCTAATAAATGTATTAAGGGAATAGGGGAGAGAAAAAGAAATGGAAAAGAAACAGAAGCAGCAGTTCTAATTATCTACTTTATTAGATAGGACTGATACTGCATGAATAAATCTGTAAGCTCAGTAGATAAATGTAAAACTTTCTGCCATTTCATGTATGCGGTATATAAATAATCAGATTTTTCCCACATATAGGCCCAATAGAAAAAAAAATCAAGTTGAATTGTAAACAATAATACCTGTATATCTGTGAACACAGGAGAGGCAAGAAATTCTATTTTTCTAAGACAATTCCTTCAAAATGTTAGGGTAGTATTTACACAGGGCAGTTACCTAGGGACTTTGCATCCACTTTCACAAACCTTCTACAAAATCCGTCCTGTGGAACGAAGGTGAAATTTGAAAACGAAGTTTTACTTGAGGTTTTCACTGCATGAATTAGTACAGAACAGCGGCAATAACCTCATGTTACAGTAAATTGGATCATCCATTACTTAATATTGTTTTTAATTTTCAAGATAATTTCATTGTTGAATTGCTACACAACAGATCAATAAACCGTGCATGCAACCAAACCAGGCTACAGGCTTCAGAAAGTCATATTCGGTTAATGACAGTAGGTTATTTTTAATTACTGTTGCAAAGAATATGTTGACTTTTTTAAGAACAAAACCCCCCAAACTTGTAGTTTCCTCTCCTATGAAGAAAGCACAAATTGTTTCATAATCAAAATTAGTCAGTTAGTAACACTGCCCCTCTCTCACATGAATCTTGCAGAAATTAAACACTTTAATCTCTGGCCTAAATTGCAAGGAGGAGACCACGTGTGTGTGCTACATTGACAACATGGCTCTTGCTTTAAATGTACAAAGTACCATTCATTCATTACACTAGCTAACCATTTTAGCTAGACATGCTAAGAAAAGAAAATTATTACCCATCTTTTTGTGTAATCCTACAAGGCCAAATCACTAACAAAAATCGTACAACAACATTCTGAGAACAAGAAGTGTTGACTCAACCCTTTTTCTTAAGGATAGCTTTGCAGGCAACTGGCATCCAATTCAGGACCATGTAAATAAATAACAATTATAAGTATAATGATTAATATTTCTTTGAAAAAATAATACAATATAAAGTGAAAAATTACTTTGGAATGCTTCTAGCACCCTTCAACAACAACAAAACCAAAACCTAAAATCCTCAAGCCAAATATCAGTTAAAAGCACAATTAGCTCATCAGGAATTTTACATAAACTCCTTGTGAGAGGCCTTTGCTACAAAATATATGCAGTCAATAATGTACTACATATTTTGAAAGTAATGTAAAAACCTATATTTCTTTCTTAGTTGAGTATTCTTAGTCTCATTTCTCTGACTTCACCTGTAATCTTGACCTCTTTGTTAGCTCTCACACATGAAGTATTTAATTAAATTTTGAAGATGTCTGAATGAATTCTTAGAACAATTGGTGTAAGTAATAATTAACTTAGTATTTGTTAATTTCATAACCAGTTCATTAGCATGAGTTATAATTACTGAACAATCTTTTAAATTTCAGAAAATCTCTACTAATAAAGAGTAGTCTTTCAGTTTGAGAAATCTACTATCTTTGAAATAAAAATAAATAAAGACTGTTTAGCACCTCATAGCCTTCCCATTTTAAAGGCTTGCTTTAGGAATAGCACAGGCAAAGACATTAAAATACCCAGATTTTGGTACATAATATTCAAGCATCTGTTAAAAACCACACTGGTGTGTGCAAAAAAATACTTCAGGTTTTACCGAAGTCTTTGACAGGTTGGTAATAACCACCTATGCTACTGTTGCTCAAACTGTAGATATACTATCACTGGCTTAAGAAGAGTCTGTGAGAGTTGCTGTAATTTTCTTGATCACAATGTAATGGAATAACATTTATCTTCTTAGTCATTTTTACAGAAGTTGTTCTGGAATTCTGATTTTTTTTTCTTACATCTGAGATACATTTTGAACCTTTGCAAAGGTTTTTTCTCCATGATTTAATAGTTAACAGATGCACTTATATCTATCCTTGGCTGAGAAATAATTTCAATCTTGACAGTCAAAAATGAGCTCTATATGGTATTCTAACCACCTGCCCACAAGCAAGAAAAATCTGCTTTTTTAGGATGTGGTACCAGTGCCAAAGCAAGTAACTTGGCTCAGCTAAGTTGGATGAGGAATGATTGCTTTCAGTTTGATCTGACCTTGAGAAATCAGAAGGTCTCAGCAATCTGCATACCTTTGGGTGTCATCAGGGAACAGACACGGTAGGTGATTTCCTCTGTTTGCACAGGAGATAATAAACAGACACAATCTCTTTTGTAAAATTGGTAGTCTCCAGCATACTTAAGAGCAACTTTTTCCAAACAACATAAATTGCTGTATATGGAAGTTTTCCACATACATCTATCTTCATCAAATTCACAAAATGAAAAAATAGTAAGGCAGTCAATTTCAGGTGACACCCAGATCCCAAGACATGAACCTTACTGTAATATATCATGTAAATTGTACTAGTATCACCATAGGGAGTCTTCCACATGACACAACACCTTCCAGCTCCTAAGAAATCTTTTTCCCTTCCAACACACACCTACAGCCATCTGTGTCTTTTTACTTTAACCCTTCCCTTACATATACTATATTCCTTTGACCACAAGCTGTTATTTAAGACAGGGTTATGTATGTGAAGAGACCAAATATTGTTTTTCTGAAGGCCTGGTTACAAGACTATGAACGAGAGTATGCCAATAGGTTAGGGAATATTCTCTGGTTGTGTGCGGCTATTAACTTTTGCCTCAGAGCTGAAATGTGTTTTCCTTGGAAGCCACAGATCAGTCAGTTATTGAGAGTCCTGACTTTAAAATGTGGATCCAACCTGAGGACTGGGAAAGCGCTGGAGGACACCCCATGCTTGGGATACTGCTTCTGGAGCATTGCCATGCCAGATCTGCAGATCTGCTATATTGAGATGGCAACCCCCAAAAGGAGACACGCCACAATGACAAAAATGACAGAATCTGAAACAAGAGACTCTGATTTGGTGAGATTTGGAGCAGCCATTAAAGAGCCCGAGATTTCTTTGCCTTGGGCAAATTTTTGAGTGTCTAAACCCTGTAGGTTTCACCTTTTGCAGTGAAAGATTTTAAAGTTTCAGGAAAAATGAAGACTAATTTACTGGTTTTCTCATTTGGAACAGGTATATGATAAAAACACAACCTTTTGTAATAAATAAGCTAAGTAGTTAAAGCAAGCAAGATGCTGAACTGCAAATGGGACCTATTTTTTTTCCCCAGCTAAAGCATCCCTACCAAAGTGATGCACCAGTGCAGGTTTCTGTGACTCAGCAGTGCTAAGAATAAGTAGAAACCTGATACGGAAAGTACACAAGATGCTTGTAGCTGTTTTATTAATTAGATAATTTCTCACAAAGCATGTCATTCTAAACAAAATACTTATTTAGCCATTACTTTCTTCACCAGCTTCTTCAAAATAGCAGTTAATTTAAAATATACAGTATTCAGAAAAATTACTGGATTTCAACTTAAATTAAAAAGCAGTCTAATCAGATACTGATATTTACTCTTTCTGCCAATTGCCTGCTGTGTGAAAGTTAGTTAAATTTTCAAATGCATGCATCATGTATCACATCAGATAGCTTTTAAACTATTTTTCTCTCAGATGGCTATACCACACCGAGTGAGGTACACAAACACGATTATATCTCTATTTTGCAGGAAAGTGCAACGCAGCCAATTACAGCATAACATTTTGAAACCAGAAGAAACGTAGTCATGCAAAATTTTGTATTACTACTGCAGCCGTCCTTTATATGGGTTAATAGAATCAAGATCTCATTTTCACTAGGGCTTTCTTTATACTACATTGGGAGAGCAATGAGAACTGGGAATATTAACTCTAAGGGCAGAGGATACCAATATGATAACCCAGTTTGAAGTCTGCATAAATACAAGCCTCAGACTTTCAGGCAGTAATTCATGCAGGGTTTATTGAATAATTCACTACTAATCGATATCTTAAGCACGCACTGTTATCTCTATTATTGTATGTCAAGACGTGCTTTATAAATAATACTTGCATTACAAAATATTTTATGTTTTTATTATGTATTATAATTAGTACGTATTGCTATTCTCGCAGACATACGACTAGATTAAAAGAATTTCATCTGAGTAAACACATAAGCCAAAGTTAAGTGTCCTAAAGCACTGCCATCCAAAAAGTACTCTGCTTTTATAAAAATGGGAATGAAGATAACTGATGCACACGTGCCAGTGACAGGGAGAAATTATTTTTAGTACCACATTACAAACAGGTACAGAAGATACTCCTCAAAAGTTTAGCGTAATAAATTTGTCTTGGGATAGACTTATCTCCCCCCACCAAAAGGGAAAGTTAGAAAAATTCAATGATGAATCATTTCCCGAGTCCTGCTCACCACACTATTCCTGATACAGGCCAGGATGCCGTTGGTCTTCTTGGCCACCTGGGCACAGTGCTGGTTCATATTCAGCTGGCTGTCGACCAATAGCGGTCCTTCTCCGCTGGGCAGCTCTCAAGCCACCCTGCCCCAAGCCTGTAGCACTGCATGGGGTTGTTGTGACCCAAGTGCAGCACCCGGCACTCGGCCTTGTTGAACCTCATACCGTTGGCCTCAGCCCATCAGTCCAGCCCATCCAGATCCCTTTGCAGAGCCATCCTACCTCAAGCAGATCAACACGCCCGCCTAGCTTAGTGTCATCTGCGAACTTACTGAGTCCCACTTGATCACTTACCACTTGATCCCCTCATCCAGGTCATTGATAAAGATGTTAAAAAGAACTGGCCCCAGCACCGACCCCTGAGGAACAATATGACCTGACGAACCACTTACTCTCTACAAGCTTTATTCTGACCTGTCTATTTTTTTAACTACCTATTTTATACATACAGTTAAATAGATGTATGGAAATATGGGACCCACATCACAAATACATCAGAATAAAATCAGGTTTCTTAAGACATATTACTTTAACTTCTGACCCTTGACCCCATATATTCTTCCTCAATGCACTCCTCTGCTACCTTTAAAATCTGTCTGATTATTATGAACGCTAGTTTGGTCATCTCACTTTTTCTTAAGGCACAGAAAACTACCACTCAATTAATCCACAACAAATAGATTAGATATGTTTGTCTGAACAGCAACTAGCTAGAGAAACAAAAATTGAATGAGAAAAACTTCTAAAAACTTTATACAATAGAGCCAATAGTTCATATAACAATATTTTTAAGTCAACACTTTTTACAAGTCCAGACAACATCATATTATTTATACTTGCTTCATTTTTCAGTATATGGCAGCATTGTTGTTACCGTTATTTGGATGAAACTACTGCAAATAATACAGATGAATATACAAGACTGCCTACCAAACCTTCCATTTAATTAAAGAGATTCATCAGATATTGCCCTCAAGTCCTTCTGTAACGGAGGTTTTTTTCTATTGTAAAATAAGCGGTCTTTTGATATTCCTAAATATGTAAATGAAAACATGCCAACAATGTTAAAGGGTTTTCTACAAAATTTCTTCCACTTATTCTAGCAGTCTAACCAAATAAATGTACTATTGTGCAAATTTATTTAAAATGATAAAATGATTGAAAGGACAAAGAACAAAACAGCTCATTCAGTAGAGATATTGGCCTCACTTCAGGCCTAAAGTTCGCTTCATAACACCCCATTTTGTACCAGACAGGGCACTGTAACAGAGAAGAGACTAGAAATAATTATGAGAGAAAAGATATGAGATCATTGCTTATGAGTATCACAGAATTTATGGGATCATTGCTATGAGCAAAGGTATCCTTGACAGATCAGTTTCCCAGCAAAGGACAGTAATCATACTTCTGAATCCAGATATATTTGACCAAAACATACCAAAGACCTCAACTGGAAAAAGAAGGAGGAATCATTGTCTCTGTCTTAACATCACATAATTTCCCATATAATTGCTCAAATTTCTGTTTGGGGCTAATTTCATTGCAATTATTTTTCCTGTTCTGTTTCTTTCTTCCTTTCTTTCCTGGATTTTCAAAATATCCTCAAAATATTCTTAAGCTTTTTAATGAGTAAGTAGCTATGGAGCTGCTGCTGTTCTATATTGTCCTGGTTTGAGTGACACAGAACTAATTTATCTTCTAATACTTGCAAAAACTGCACTTTTAGAAGACTCTAGTTTCTGAATTTGTGAAAATATTTATTTTGTAGCCAGCTATGGTGTGTGAGTTTCATGGTCTCAGTGTTTTTGACCTTGCCAAGTGCAGGGATGAGAAGGAGCAAGACCTGAGCACTTGACCCAAGCTGTCCTACAGTATTATTTCATACCATGAACAGTCACATTCACTATAAATTAGAAAGTTTGCTGTGAAGTTGGCTCCCTCCCTTGATAGCTGCGATCCTGAGAACTTCCTCCCCCAGTGCCAGACCCCTGAGCCCTTCCCTTCCTCTCGAAGCCGTAGCACTCGCAGTGTCCCACATCTGCTGTCCACTGCTGGGAGTGCACAGCTTCCTACAGATAGAGTTGGCGGAGTATAATCTTTGCATATTTTGTATTGGTATTGGTATCAATATTGGTTCTTTAGTGATATTAATATTAATTATCTGATCTTATTCTATTAAAACTGTTTATATTTCAACCCTTGGGTTTCCTTGTTTTTTTCCTGATTCAGGTGATTTCCTGATTCCTCTTCACAGGTGGGGAGGGGCCATCAGGTGACAGAATGATTGTCTAAATGACAATAAATTGTTATGGGTTTCTCAAACCATAACATAGATGATCAATGTACCTGATACAATACAACCTTTATCTCAATGCCCTTCTCCTTCATATATCGCTTTCTGGAGAGGTGTTTCATGATTTCCACCATTCACTAAGAATTTTTCCCAAGGCTATAATTTCATTTAATCTTGGACGATAACTATATGAGTTGATAACATTTCTGGATTGTATTTTATTTTCCTTACATATTCTGCTCTGTGGTTCAAAGACATGCTGCATATCTAGGGCCTAGATTTTGCCCCTCGTGATACTTTTACCAATATGCATCACAAAGGTCTGTTACTTAGGTGCTGGCAAGCACTCTGGGAGTTGATTTAGAAGAGCTACAGCTACTAGAAGTTATTTTCTAGGTCTTGTAAACAGTACAGCTGTAGCAGCAGTGTCAACCAGCAATGTCAGGGGATCTGGATTTTAAGGAATTAATTTGTCCTTGGGTAAAACTTCTTAGTATTCATTTGCAGTGACCTTTTATGATTCTCATTTCCAGCCTCACATTGTCTTTCTGTATTTTTTTCAACTCATCCTACCTTCCTTCAGAAACTATGTACAAGACCACTGCAGGTCACCATGCACGTAACAGTTAGCAGCACAGGAATTTCCATCTGTTTCTGAGAGTTTTGCTTACATGGTCAAGAGGCATATGGCTACCTCAAGCATTTAATACTGCTTGTCCTGCAAAGCAGAACTCATTTTGCTCCCTCTGTAAAGAATGATCAACTAACAGTAGCTTCCCTCCCACAGATGACTTTATCCCTTTTTCCTGTAACATCTACATGTGATTTTGTTCTTGTGCCTTCTACAGTATTCCCTTCATATGCGGTGCCACTTTCTTTTCCCTGCGTGTGTTTCACCTGTTCTAGCACTGATAGCATTCTCATTTTATGATCCTTTCCACGTCAGCTCTCCTCAATCCTTTCAGGAAAGTATAATTTTGGTGAATTTTTTAATGAAACTATGGATGATTTCTGCTAACCTATATTTGAAAGCACACAGATAAGTTCAGAATCTGGTCTTTTTTTTTTTTTTCTGCCAAATGGATTAAATCTATAGCAAAATACTGCTGAGGCGATACTGTGGAATACCTGCACAAGGACCATATTCCTTTCAAGGAATATATACATATAACTTGCATTACTGCCTCCAACTGTATTGAGCGTATTATTATTTAAAATTAGTATTAGAAAATTCTATATTTGATATCAATATGTATTTCACAATTTGTTCAACATTGAATACTATCTGAAGACAACTGCATATACTGTATGTATGTGAATATAAATATTCCTACACACTTTTACACAAATCTGTTACTCCCATTTGAGTTACTTAAACTACTTCATTCTTCTGCTCAGCACATTCTCTTGATCAGAACCATAACTATTTTCAGGATAAATTAAACCAAAACCAAAACAGTAATTTTGTGTTGAAAAAAAGAGCAACATTGCATCTGTTTCATTCACTTCATTTAAACGGCTAACCAGCTTACTGATTCAGCAAAAAGAAAACATACAATATCTCCTTTTTCCCTACTACAATCTTTCACTCGCGAATCTGTCTGCTTCCAACTGCCAACTCCGTGCCCTTTCAAGTTAAGATTATGAAAATTATTCAGTTTGCTTCTTTTGATAAAAGTCCCATTAACGAAATCAGTGTATCATTTCATTACCTTCTCACATTTCTCTACTAAATTATATTGATAATTAACATGACTGATTTTTGCTAATATCATTAACAGCTACTAACAATATCATATTATATCATATATTAGATGGGAATCATTTGTTAGATTCATTGTCATTAGCTTCATAATTTTACCAAGGTAAAAACTTACTAGTTATTCTAGGTCATCTAAGTAAAATTATCAAACTCTATCATTGCTGTCAAATTGGAATTTTTTTACCTGTAAGAATAGGAGGATAAATTGAGACTAAAAAGGTACTGCTATTACAAAGATTAATTCTTGCACCCCACATCCACGTTTTATTAATATTGAATCAACTGGGAAAATCACTGGATAAAATTTTAGCTTTAGACACATATGAAGCAATTGAAGACAATTGTTTTGCAGTGAATAGTTAAGATTTAGAGTACTGTAAACAAGACCAAGATTTGACCTGATACATACTAAATGGTTTGGACTTAATGACATACTGCTGCAATACCTTCCTTTTTTGCTCTTTCAATAACAGATGTAGAATTTTTCTTCTCACTAATGCCTATGCCAACCTAAGAAAAGAGATGGTCTAACTTTTTTGCTAAGTTGAAAATTTAATTGGAATTTAAAAGTTGACTCAGCAGTTAATCTCCAGCCTGTAGAATCTGCAACCATTAAAGCAAGCTCTCTATGGAGCTTTTCTTGCTTGAACTCTTTTTTTTCTCCTCACCCAGCTCCTCTCCCTTAGCAGTTCTTCTGCCATTTCTTCTGCCACAGCAACTGTCAAGGTAGAGGCTGTAGCCTGATCTTTGGTTACCTGTCCTGTGTATTTCCACAGCCTCCGGGTGTAGGTTGCTGGCCATGCTAGCCTTCCAACAAATATGCTTTGTGAGAGGATAAGGGGAGCAGAGAAAAAAGGCTTAAAAAAATCTTCATAAGCCAGAGGGGAAAATCATGGCATCCACTGCCTTGGACAACACCACTGGTCTATTCTTCTTCTGAGGAACCGGCCCTTGGCTTTGTTGAACCTCAAACCATTGGCCTTGGCCCATCGATCCAACCTGTCCAGATCCCTCTGTAGACCCTTCCTACCCTCAAGCAGATCAACACTTCCACCCAACTTGGCGTTATCTGCAAACTTACTGAGGGTGCACTCGATCCCCTCGTCCACATAATTGATAAAGATATTAAACAGAACTGGCACAAATACTGAGCCCTGGCGAACACCACCTGTGACTAGGTGCCAAATGGGCTGAACTCCATTCACCACCACTCCTTAGGGCTCACCATCCAGACAGTTTTTACCATGCAAAGAGTAAGCCTGTCCAAGCCATGAGGAGTAAGTTTCTCCAGGAGAATGCTGTCGGAAATGTTGTCAAAAGCTTTACTAAAGCCTATGTGGACAACATGTAAGAGACGACTTGTAAACTCCCTGAAACAAATGGTGAGAGACGAAAGACGAGGCGGGGGGGGTGTGCGCTCTGAGCCTCACTGAGGAATGTCTCAAACACTCGCAAGGATGTTGAGATATGGCTGCAGTCCTGGACAATGTAGGCCTTGTGCTCAAAGAACTGACAAGATTAACACCTGCTTATCTCTTGTGAGGCCCAGGAGAGAAAACTCCTCTGGACAGCACAGGATGCGTCTGTGGGGGGGGAAGTCTTGTGAAGACAGGGCTTTTCTGCT
>VZSZ01011086.1:133410-263386 GCA_013398815.1 Ibidorhyncha struthersii
CCCTGTCCTTCTTGAACTGGGGAGCCCAGAACTGGACGCAGTATTCCAGATGCGGCCTCACCAGGGCAGAGTAGAGGGGGAGGATGACCTCCCTCGACCTGCTGGCCACACTCCTTTTGATGCACCCCAGGATGCCATTGGCCCTCTTGGCCGCCAGGGCACATTGCTGGCTCATGGTCATCCTGTTGTCCACCAGGACTCCCAGGTCCCTTTCCACAGAGCTGCTCTCCAGGAGGTCGGCCCCCAACCTGTACTGATGCATGGGGTTATTCCTCCCCAGATGCAGTACCCTACATTTACCCTTGTTGAATTTCATTAAGTTCCTCTCTGCCCAACTCTCCAGCCTATCCAGGTCACGCTGTAAGGCAGCACAGCCTTCTGGCGTATCAGCCACTCCTCCCAGTTTAGTTACCATGGTTATAGCTTGGTGATCATGGCATTCTCCAGCAATAAGAGTGGGGTCAAACCATATTTTACAAGACGTTAGTTTTGCTCTTGATTACACCTAATTTGGTGTCTAGGCACTGTCCATCCATGTGTAGCTGCTTGTAATAAAGTACCAAGGAACTGCTGGAGTACCAAACCTCTGTATGGGCCAGATGTGGGACTGATGGCAACAAGTCTGCTTTTAGCTGAGATTCAGATGGTCTGCATTTTACTGAGCCCATGGAGCCTGAAACAGGGCACTGTGCTATACAAATGAAAGTACTATTGAAGCACCAGATGTATATATTAACATTCAGCACAATCTAACCAGTCCTTCCAAGACCGACAACATACTTGCTCACTGATGTAAAAGGGCCTTTCAAAATATTTTTTAAAGTTATTTACTCCACAAAGACTCTAGAACAACTTACTCAGGACTGAGAAAAAGAAAGATACATGACTCTGTAGAGCTTAATTAATAAACAGTGAAGAGAGATTCTGAAGAGTTTCTCATGTCAGAATAGCATTTGCAACTGCTAAAAGAAGTTTTAACACATCACAAAAAAAACAATATCCCATCTGTTTTTTTGGAACCTTGTAAGAACAGCAGCATTGTGAATAGCTGTCTCAGTTAAAATCAAATTCTTGTAGACCTGTAACTTCTAAAAGAGTCTGGCAGTATCTCTGACTAGCTCCAACTGTAAGAAATAATTCCCCACCCACACTCCTCTCACACAGAAGCTAATTGTTATACTTTCTTTATTGCTTAGCACTAACTAAAGGCATTAAAATTTCCTAATCTGCTTTAGGCAACATACACAAAATGTGGAACCTTAATAAGTGCTTTCAAGATGTATTTTTTTTTTATGTATGGAAAGGAGAGAGTTCTTATTCTCTGTACAAAGGAAGCCTGAGACTTCACATGCTTCCCTCTATTAATATTTGTTAGGAAAAAATATGAAAAGATGCCTTTTATTGCTTTTCCTTCAAAAGTGTATTTTCTTTTTTAAAGGACACTGCTATCCAAAAAATATTTGAGAAGCTTGCAATTAAACCATAAAATATATTAACTCTGTATTATTAAATACATGTATATTTTTGATACGACTTATGATTATGAGTTTTAAAACTCCCAAATATTTCAATTAGGTTAAAAATCAGAATGATACTTTCTGCAGAGAAAAACTTTGAAATAACTGATCTAAAATGA
The DNA here is from genome assembly GCA_013398815.1 of Ibidorhyncha struthersii. Lineage (NCBI taxonomy): Eukaryota > Metazoa > Chordata > Aves > Charadriiformes > Charadriidae > Ibidorhyncha > Ibidorhyncha struthersii. The sequence continues at coordinate 135,047 of VZSZ01011086.1, forward strand.
AGGAAAAAGAGTTACACAGTCAGAATAGACTTTATAAACGTCATGTGACACTGGTCATAATTTGGGAAATATAATGGAATCTAAGAACATTATGAAATTTCACATAACATTCATCGCAAGCTTTCCTGAATTTCAAAAATAGACTAAATGCAAGAAAGAAGTGGGTTATTCCCCCTCCCCCTCCCCCCCCAGTCTTTGTCTCCTGCAACAATGGCTGTTTTCATAAATGCTTGGTTTGGATTTAGACTTGCCTGATTTTAACCTGAAAAACTTGCTGCGAAAAATCTAAGCCCCAACAGGATTCATATGGCTTTTGTTAAAAGATATGAGCACATATATGTAGATCAGACTACAGAACACACCTACATTTAAACTGATGATGCTCCTTAAGACTGAACATTCAGATTACAGTTTTGCAAGACTCTCCATCCTTTGAGGTTTCCCATCTCTTCTATAGATACAATGAAGTTCAACCTAGGTTTATACATCAACCATATTTTAAAGGATATTTATATTCATGGAAAGTTAAAGTGACCTATAATACTATCTACAATTGCCAACAAATATTTTTAAAAAGAAATTTCCAGGTGTGAATTTTTTTGATCATTATTAGTGTGTAACATAAATTACTACTACTGAAATGCCTTGAAACATAGTGAAAGTAGTGCAAATCAATATGCAAATGAAAAACAAAATATAATAAACCAGACATCTTTGAAGCAGCATTTGAATAATTCCAAAGCAAGCTTTCAATAGAAAAAAATATGTCTCTTTCAGGAGCCTTTATCGTGGAACACTTCTCAAAAAATTGCATTTTGGTTTGTAAAATATTTCCGTTATTTTTTTTTACTGACCATCCCTATAAAATCATGTGATTGGAGAAAGGTTTCCTTTTTATTTTTATTGGGAAATATCCAGTGAAAATTATAGATTATTTTATAAAATATGAAGACTGTTTAGCATCTTCTCCATCACAGCTACATTAACTGAATTAAACAAAAAATAAATCCTGAACTGCATGATACAAGAAAATTTATGTAACCAGGGATGGATTACTGCCTGTCCATAATAAACATGAGCTGAAAATGTGTAATTGTTGCTGGACTAAATATTATAAAGCAATGCAATCAGTTCTCATCCATCCTGTCTTCAGCTCACCGTGTTATCTGACAAGGATCCCTGTGTCTCTGCTGAGACTTCACAGTGCCCCAGGTTCTCACTGAAAATGCCCACAGAGCACACGGCAGACTGACCTTGACTGCCTGGACATCTTATCTGCCCTTGGGTAGGAAGCCTCCAAACCTCCCAAGAAGGATCGCAGAACCACATGTCAGTAACCCAAAGTTAGATGATAGCAACTATCTGGGTCCTTGATGCCCACCTTGTTCACAGTGCATGCAGGTGTGTACCTGGGGAGCAGTGAGGCATTGTGTTTTCTTTCTCTGTTGTCCCCAAACCTCACTGCAGTGTCACATCCCAGGTAGTTTTGGTCTAGAATAAAAACTATTAGCCTCAACAAATTGAAGCATTAAAGGATTCATGTATTCAAGAATTATCCAAGTTGGATTCAAAGTGTGTCTATTGAAGACATTTTGTTCAAAAGTCCAAGCAAGGCAAGGTGGATAAAAGAGTTTTGCTTGAAATGAAAGTCTGTCAATTTATTTGTGTCTGATACACACTGCTCCAAAGAGACCCCTGAAATAATTTCAAGCAGTAGACATAAATTACTGAATAAAAGGACTGAAATAATACCATTACTTTAGTTTTCAAATTTTAGAAAGAGGTATCTCTAAGCACTTTTTTAAAACTGAAGTAACAGGTGCCTAATTCCATGATTTCTTCACAATTCTAATTAAACTCATTAAATAAATTATGTTGGTGCCTTCATACCTGACAGTTAGTACAAGCAAAGATTGTAGAGATCATAGCACACAACAGCTGGTTTTAATTTCTAGCCAGCTGTCTAAACATTAATGCAAGATTCAGGTTCTTCCCCCTATTTTTCTTAGCTGAAACAGAAAAATGAGAGAAAAAAAAACTCTCTTTCATATTTCAAGATATTACAACTTAGATACAGGTGTGTACATGAACATCTGAACATATACATGTTTATTCAGAGGGCTAGCAGAGCCACCTTGAGCAATCTACATGCTGGATAATTTTTCTAATATTTCCTTCCACTGAAAAATTTTTTTGTCTTGCACTATAACCCTGTAAAGCACTCAGCAAGCAAATAATCAGCCAGAGTGACTGGTGATTTCTGTTCCTTACTACAACCGTATATTTACTTTGAGGGGAAAAAAAGGTGATAAGCATGAAGGAAAAAAATATTAAAGACTTTTATTCTTAAAAGAAGACATTTTCTATGTTTCTACAAAGAATTACTATTGAAATAAACAATTATAATTTGAAGTAAGCATCATGCAAACTCTTTTCCTGATATTAGATTTATATCTAAACGTAGATACTAATATTTCTTGGTATTTAAGATTACAGTATATCCAAAAAGCATACTCAACATTAATCTTTTATGAAGAGTATAAGAAATGCCTTATTTCTGGGTCTGAGCAGCAGTCCATATAGCCCTATAGTCTGTCTCCAAACAATTGCAAAAGCAGACAGTGCCCAGGAAAAGCATGTTAGCCTGGCTACTCTCCAGAAGCATCGAGATTTACTGTATCAGAGATATTTGATCATACGTCGTTGTCTGCTTCTTTTAGTATCCATTTATTGATCTGTTATCCATGAATTTGTCTAACCTGTTTTTGAACCTGCTAATACTGTCTGCCTCCACAGTCTCCTGGGGCAACAAATTCCAGAAGTTCACTATCTGCTGTGTCAAGAAATACTTTCTTTTGTCTGTTATAGACCAATCTCCCACCAGTCTTGTCAAGTGCCCCCAGCTTCTGTATTGTGGGATTTGATGAACAATTTGGTCCATGCACTGCCTTCACAATTTTTTAGACCTTAGGTTTTTCTCCCCTCGGCCTCTGCAAACCGAAGATTTCTCGTGTTTTCAGTTGCCAATGTCAGGCAACTGCTCCATCGACATTGTTTTTGTTGTTTTTTCTCTTTAACCTCTCTCTCCGTCCATCTTTAAAATCATGTCTCAAGAAGTAAGAATTGACAGTATCCTTTAGGGGGGTTATATTCCTAGCCCGTTAAGGCAGACGTATATTTGCTGAATATTTTGTTAGTTTTTCAGCCTTGGCATTACAATTTAGATAAACAGTGGAAACCTAATAAACAGAAATGATCAATTTAGGAATAGTCTAATGTTTTTTAGAGCAGCCTACTACTTGCCACATGCGCCCATCTTCAAATATTTTTTCTGAAAGAGCTCAATTACACATAGTCCAGTATTGGACAAGAGTAAAGAAGTGCTTCATGGAACCTAAAATGATTTAGAAAGCTGATCTTTGCTCTTAGGAGTAGATGTTAATAATAGCTTCTTTTTTTTCTCACAGCACTGGAATTTCATATTGCTTTGTTAACAGGAAAACCCTGCAAAGCAGTAAAAATTTCAAACCAAAGATCCTCAAAGAAATAATCTGAATCATCTACAAAAGGAAAGGGCATTGTCCTCATTAATGCTTCCACAGCATTCGGTAACCTCACAGCACTGAGTCAACTGACATCTCATTTAACTGGTGTATTTCTTCCATTCTCCTTCTCCCCAAGTATGTTTTTCCATTTCATGTTACTAAACCAAGAAAATATTCATTCTATATTAATTCTTGAAAAAGCCTTCAGAATTATTCTTTGACCATTTTAAATACCAACAGAGAACCTAATCCCGTGTCTGGTTATAGCAGCAACTTCTTTGCCATTGCCTTGTATGTTAGCAGGAACACAAGTATGCTGAACACTTTATTGATTCTTGTATTTTTAAGAAATACTTGGCAAGTAGGGGAATTTTTGTATTTTTTTTGAGACACAAAGTGTTACACAGGAAGTATTTCTGATTTTGTTTTATATAATCTTGCAATATAAGAGTAGGAAAAAATACATATATATTTTTTGTAACAACAGAGAATCCCAGCATGTTGGTATTTCTGGAAAGAAAAGTGCTATCAGCATGATCAGATGGTTCTAAAGAAGTGAGAGTACAGTGACATGAAGCCACAGAAAAGACTTCTAATCATAATAGCCTGTGACAGACACAAAACTGCAAATTCTTATTTACAAACCACAGAAAAGAAGAAAAAAATCAATCAAAATTGTTTTTATTTATGATGGCCAGAAGAAATGTATAATTTAGGATCAAAACGCAACAAAGTATATGTTCCTGAACATATTTTGAAATTATGGATATCAGGCTCTGCCTGCTTTACCAAAAGCTGAATCGGAGGTACATGAAAGAAGAAAAAAGAATCAACATGGAACATATCACTCCTTGAACACTATTTTGAACGTTGACATTACCTTTGTCAATACACATTTTAAAATTGATATCACAAAAAGCAGAAGGATCAAGAATAAGACTTCCAGTCTAATGACTTGTAGAATTAATCTATTTAAAGATTACGAATTTCAATTTTGAATTATTAACATCAGATTCTACAGGTTGGTAACTCAACCCAATGGAAAATGTTTTCAAGTACCTGCAGAAAGTCTACTATTTCAATGGCCTTCCCATTTGCATAAGGATGAAACAGATGTCTTTCACCACTCTGAGAGAGGAGAATGTTAGCCATGAATAACACCCATAATTAAAATTTCAACAAAGCCAATATATATTTTTAACAGCAAATCACGTAGAAATTCTGAATTTTCTGATTAAAAAAATATAATCCAAAACTAGCCTGAGTACCCCCAGTGATTTCAGAGGGGAAAAAAAATGGAGACCCAGCAGTCTGAATAGTCTGCACTTCAAATGGATATTTTGTTGAATAAAAAAATTGTCTGGGACCAGAAGAAGTATTTCCTCCTGATAAGTTTCTAGGTTTATTCAGGGAGAGACTTTGAAGCACTTATTTTGGACTAGCACTGTGCCAGTCAACCACGGTCGCATAGAGAAAAAGTGACATTACAAAAAGGACTCATGACCTGAACCAGTTCTTGCGTTCAGAGAAAATGTCCGTCAGCCACAAACACCCACAAGGTAAAGGTGATGGACAAGAATAAACATATTAGCTATAAAGGGAGATGGCTAAAGCTAGTACTGATAAAGCAGCGAATTCACTAAGTCACAGCTGCCCATTACACTATTGTATGTATTTCCCCTGGCACTTTTCTTGGAAAGCATTTGAAAGGGCCTTGATGTGAAACAGGAAAATCACTTGGAAGTTTGAGTTATTCATTCTCTTTGTTCTGCATGCAGCAAGAATGATAACACTTGTTCACTTTACAGAGTAAAGTGGTCTTAACCAAAATGAGGGTCCTCATATGCTTGTCATTTTGTTCTGGAAACAATATAATTAGCTATGATATAAATTCTGCATAGAAGACTTTACTATCCATATAGAGAAACTGGCAAAAGGTAGGGAAGAACGAGCATTATTATCCACATGTAATAGACTGATCTGAAAAGAAGAATCAGTGGTTTGTGCAAGGCTGTTCAACACAACTCAGATTTTCTAAGTGCCAGACAAGAACATATCTTCCTTATTTGACCACTTGTATGGTCTTATTTATAAAGATAGTTTTGAACTGTAATTTTTCTCTTGAGTTTTTCCATCAGTAGCTGTAACTATAATACATTAAGAGAAAATAGTTTGTATACACTTTTCTAATAACTTATCTGTACAATAGCCAGTCCCATCTGTCCATGTTTGCTCTTCAACACTGGAAAAAATCAGTTCTGTCAGAACCAGGGGCAATGGACCCAAACAGAAAGACTAATATTATTATTACTATTAACATATTTCCATAGGCTTCTTTCTTCAAGGCCATAGATGAGTTGGATTTGCAGGGGTTTCTCCCACAAGAATGAAGGTACATCACAGCAGAACAGGCAGTAGGAGAATAATAATGTGGTTTTGGTGCCACACGCACCACGTATCAGCAACAAGAGCTTCTGTCTCGGATGTTGGCCCTTGCTCGCCTCTTCATTGCCCAGATAGAGATGCATTATGGCCACTGGGAATGTATCTGTGTGAAGGACAAAGTAATGACATATACCAGAGGAGCAATCAAAGGTCTGCATATGTTGCTGGAGGGTAAGGCTGGGATGGGGAGACTCCTATCCCAGTTGCCATTTAAAAAGCACATACCTCTACTTCCCAGCAGTGCAAAGAGAGCCAAGGGAGCCAACCTTCCTGGCCTTTCCTTCAGACGAGCTGCTCCAGCACAACTCCCCATCAGTCATAATCTGTCACTTCCCCTGAGCATTAAGACTGTAATTAATTCCTCATGCCTAGCTACGCAAGGAAGTGGCACTGTATAATTCCCCAGCGAGTCATTCTGTCTGTCATAGCACGGCATCTTTACAAGAGAAAGAGAAATAATCTGACAGACACGTGACAGCTCAAAAAACCCTGTAAACATTTGCTTCAAAGAAGAAAACTGCACACGTGAATTTCTTTAGAGGACAGCTTTAGAGCTCTATTATATTGCACAGGTGTCCTGGTTCGAGGTAAAACAGGACCAATTTTCTGTTCAGTAACTTCACTTTTTAGCTAAGCCTCTTCTAACCACTGAAATTAACAGCATATTGTGCAAAAACTGTTTGCTCTCACACTGATAAGACCTATGTTTATAGCTGATGCCCAGGCATGGTATGCAGAGGGGCTCTTGCTTATACTCTTTGCTCTAACACCCAAGGGCAGCTCACTTTGTTATGTGCCCCATTGGCGGGTTGGAAGCGGAAAAGGGTAGAGGGGTCCCACCTGTGGGGAGGAGGGGACAGGACAGGTGACTCAAAACTGACCAACAGGGTATTCCATCTCATCTGCCTCATGCTCAGTATAAAAGCTGAAGGATCAAAGGGTCAGCCTCTTTCTTCAATGGCCGGCATCCGAGGAGGGCTCTGTCTGTTCGTCTGCCTTTGGTCCTGATCCTGAATGCAGATCCAGAGTCTAGTTACCATTCTTCACTGAGTCCAGTCTGGGATTTTCCCAGTGCCAGCCAGTGACGTGATTGTCATCCCGGGAGCTTGATACAGTTTTGTATATATTTCATTATATCCTTTTAATTTTATTATTAATATTTCATCAAAGCAGTTTAGTTCCTTCTAAACTCCTAAGTCTCCTTCTCTCTCCCCTGCCTCTCTTCGGAGAGAGGTAGGGGACAGCATCTGTCATACTGCCTGAGTGGCCAATCCGGTCTCAACCACAACAATGGGCCTTTGAGAGAGAGCAAACAGGGAAGCATTGCATAGGAAGGTGTAACAGAGTGCCACCCCTTCTTCCTATTCAATTAATTAGTTTACATCTATTTTAGGACAGGGACAATCATACTTTGTTACCGCCTACTGGGAAAACTCCTAAGACATAAAAGCAAGTTATGGGCCTTTCTCCTGCGGTGCATACCCAGTTCATTATTCAGCTTCTCACCTGATGAGTTGCAACAAGCTCCTCACCATGGAAAGTCAGTAGAAAGCAATAAGCACCAATACCAGTATGTCTGAAATAATCCTCATATCTAAAAACCACCTGCTGTATCACTGTGGAAATACTACAGCACTTGCTCTACTAAGAAAAAGCAAAGTATTAGCAACATCAAAAGTATCTAGCAGGGGAGCTACTGAGGAGAAAGGAAGCAGGATTTCTACTGCTAGTGCAAAGGGTCTTCCCAGTTATACCAATAATAGCTTTAAAACAGCTATTGGGAATCCTGGAAATAAAACAGATTAAATTCACAGCAGTCAAACCAGTCATTTCTATTTCAGACCTTTGTTGCCTTTCAAGTACGCTGTAGTGCTTTCTTTTTTATTTTCTTTCCTTCTTTTCTTTCTTTTTTCTTACTTTCCTCCAGGCCTTTATACTTCCTTTCATATGCTTCTCCCCTTCCTTTATACCTCCTTAAGGGAAAGGCTAATAAATGTTAGACCTGTTCCACAATGGCTTTTAGGTTTCTCAACAACACTAAGAAATACCTTTAGAGACAGCATGCACCTAATAAGGGTTGAGGGGACTCATTTCAATAAATTCTTAGTGCCCATTCAGATCGAACACACCAAAAAACCCTGAGCACTGTTTCGCTGTGATATAGCCCTTCTGTAGAGCCATACTCCTAAGCTCCATGTCATCTCTTCTCTCTTCATAGGATGTCATTTGGTCACAAGAGACAGCAAAAGATTCCTCCATACCTCTGAGATGCAGCCATTCCATACACTAGGTTGCAAAGATTTGCTTTGTGAAAAGCACATTAAAGAATGTTCTTTATCTGCAAATTCCTGTCAACACAGCTCCCTGCTGCTCTGCATACCTGCTTCTCTAGAATGACAACCTGGCAAAAAAAAAATATAGGTGGCTCTCAGAGGACATTAGTAGAGGCACCAACTAAAAAGGGCCAACTAAAAGAGAGGTGATAAGCCATAAAATTGTCAAGAGCATTGGATTTTTCAGGCTGAAGGTATAACTCCAGACTTGCTTGATATTTCTGTGGTCAGAGACTATTAGGAAACAATCCATAAATGTGCATGACACACATACCATAAATAAACTTAAAGTGCAAGGAAATGGATGGCAGCTTTTGAACACAGTGATCAAAATAATGAAAACACTATTAAATGTCCAGAATGGGTAATTCGCAGCATAAGCTACCAATAAAGGAACGTTTCCTGGGTGCATAACATTAGCATTAGCATTTATTACCACCACTACATCACATAAAAAAGGAAAGTACAAAACATAAGGAAGACAGACAGCAGCAAAGAAAACCAAACACTTTAGAGTGAACTTTCTAATTCTAATTGTAAGGGACATGATATTTTATAGACTGGTCAATAGTAGGAATGGACAAATACATAATGTTCTGATGTACAGAACATTCAGTTGATACTTAAATGATACACAAGGTACAATTATAATTCTCAGTTTTCTGTAGATTTCCATGAGATCAAGTTTCTTAATATAATGAATCACTTCAGTCTCATATTTCAATTTAAAGCATTTATGGCAGTTATGAAACTCAGTACCCGGTCTGTGAGTCTGATTGCTGCAGGTTTTGAAGATGGATCATGTAAAAGTCTTCAGTCCCTATTCAGGAAATACAACATATGGAATGAAGACTACACATTGCTTTAGCTTTGCAAAAAAATGAGAAATTAAAAGAATGGGAAAAGAATTTGCTCCATAACAACCAGGAAGTATTTGGGAACTATTTACCTCCATTCCTTATGAACCAGCAAGCAAACAAGCAAACCATGCTCTGCTGTATACTGCTGCTACAGGTAGGAGCCCCAAGAGGTGCATTCCTGTGAACCATGCTGTTATTACAGCTATCTCTTTATGAACAAATTTGGAATTCAAGAATACTGAAATCAGTGAGAAGTTTTCCTCTCTTATCAAATGTCGAGCAAATGACAATGTTTCCTGTAAAGTTTTGGAAGTCCAGAAAAGGGTTCCTCAGGACTTGGTTGAACCCACTAACCTGCCAGAAGCAGAAGTGGCAGAGCTAAACAAGAATATCTCATTAGTCCTTGTGTGTCTGCTGCACAGATAACAGTTCACTAAAAAAAAAAAAAAAAGACAAATATTTGACTAGTCTGATTATTAATAGTTAATGAATCTTCAGTGAGAAAACCTCAAGAAAAGTCTGATTTTCATATTTCATCACCTCTCATATCAGCTCTACATTTTTATGCCTGTTTGGTGCATATTATTAATCAAAGGATTAAAAGAGAGAAATGACAGAAAAAGGTAAAAAGATAAACTGAAGAAATACCAAGAATATAAACAGCACACTCACATGTTCAACTAGATATCATATTTATTTTCAGTATTGTCAGTACATGCTCAGCAATGTACAAATATGAAGACAATACCTTTACCACAAAGGGCTTAAACCTTGTACAATAATATAACTTCCTTGCAAAGCTGGATGGCTCAGAATAGAGAATCTTCTCCTTCCTGAATCACTGATTCATATTCTTCTTGACTTTACAGATTTAAATCTGGTCTACTACCTGGTCAGAAAATATTTTTGGATATTTTGTTCTCCTCAACAAAGTAACTACCATGAGATGCACTCTTACCAAATCCTTATCAGCTACCAAAACCTGAATAAGCATAAAGCCTAAAACATTCTTCAGATTATTGTCTTATCTTCAGGGCACTAATGGTCATGGAATATGGGGTATAAAATGTAAGCAAGAGAACAATTACTCAACTTTAAGGAAAAGGTTTACAAATACTTATGGATTTAAATACACCAAAATAAAGAAATTCAAAGTTATAGACCATGTAGCTCCTTCTTCTCATACATTAGATGTTGAATACTTTTTTGTTGTATTACATGCTTTTAAAGAACTGACACCTTATTAGAAACGTGCAATGTGGCACAGTTATTGTTGCTATGGGAACTATAATATTAAACTTTCTGATTTATGTACATACATTCTCAGATAGAATGCTGCTTTCATGTAATATTTTGTTAGAAAATTTCTCTTTCCCAACCAGTCTTCTGTGGACAACTTCCTCACAAGAGGTAGATTGCTCTCCCTGAGTGAAATTTTGCCCTTTTTAAAGCCAATGGTAGCTCTCCTGTCATCTTCAGTGGGGGCCAGCATTTCATCCCAAACCTCTGCACCAAACACAGTTGCTTAGGAATATGCCCTGAAGATCTGATTCTGATTTCACTTATGTTGAACAGAAAAGGAGAGAAACAGAGAAACAGAAAAAGCATGAATGCAAGAAAGCAAGACAAAGGAAGAAAGCAAGAGAAAGCCACAAAGCAAGAAACCAAGCAAGTCTTCTGTTCCATTTCAGATTTATATTCTTTATATGGTTTCTTTGGCGATTTTCCCATCATTCAGCTTAACAATATAAATCCAAATGTAATATAATCAGGACAGTTCTTATGTCTCAAGAACTAACTGGCCTGGTATCTATCAATGACCCCTTGTCTGTTCTTTTTAAAAATGAAGTCAGACATTTATTAAAGCTCTAAATATAAGTTCAGATGTGATGCAATAGCTGGGCATATCTAGAGGAAATGGTGTCCAAAGAGAGAGCATTAATGGCAAACATTTTGACATCAAAATTTATGGGCCTGTCTCCTATTTTGCCATTTACAGACTCTGATGTGGAATTTCTATACTTCAACTGAGTGTTTTAAGGGGCTTAGTCACCTTCCAATTATCTGTGAGTGCTGTACAAATGGAGATGCACTCAAGCTTCATGAAGGCCTGCTTAGGTCTGATAGGAATGCTCTATCTAGCCCTATAAATGTGTGTATACCCATATATTCCTGTATATGCACTCCTGTGTGAGATGCACAGGAATTATGTATTCCTTGGCTATCATAGTCCCAAATAAGCCCAACTAACAGATAGTTCCCTACACATTAAGAAAGGAGATAGAGGTCTCCAAATTTGGTAGGATTTTTAAAAAACAGTGATCTTTTAACACGAATTAATAAGAATATTTGATTTGTAAACTCCTGCGAGTGACTCTCAGAAGACCTGACTACGCATACTTCACAATCAGCCAGAGCTCTAGACACTCGTCACCTTTGAAAATTGAGGACTATGCCACTCTCCAAATGTCAGGCTTCTTTTTCATTTATTTGTTTTTTATATATCTTTTAAGAGGCGGAAGATGAGTGTTAGGGTTAAAGTAATGGATAAATGAGAATGATAAAACTCCTGCACTCTCAGCCTTATCTGACATACATGAGAAATAGCCTTTCAGTAAACAACCTCCTGGAAGACTGGTGTGCCTGCAAAACACACAGTGGAGCAGAGGACCATAGGTGGTAAACTCTTTGGTGAACTCTCCAACATATAATTGAGCAGTATCTGATGAAAGAGATATTTTCAATATAATCAGTGGAATGCATACACTAAAAGAATAAGAATAAAACTAGGGTGGTTTCAAGGAAATAAGTTTAAACATGAAACTGATTTTATTCTTCCATAAAGTTTGCAATACTTAAAGCCTTTAGAAAACAAAAATCAGATGAGAAACACTTAAAATTTAAAAATTGACCCTGTTGTAAAATCTATAATGCAAGTCAACTTTTTTTTTAACTTTGCGCCTTCTGACAATAATACAAATCTTTCAGCCTTCAACTATCCACTCCTTTTACACATAACTCACTAACATTTAAACTGCTTGAAAAGAACAGATAAACACATCAAAGTTTCAAAAAGCTGACAAGACTACATTATATAATGTATGTCATACTTACTGGTATTTCAAAATCTCAGTGTCTGTAGTTTTCTGTTGTACACTCAATAAACTGGTCAAATACAGCTCTTAGCACAGTTCCAGCTGACTCTTTTGTTAGATGGCACTGCTCTTCCTTTCTAGATAAACCTGGATGATTCTTTTTAAAATTCCTTAAAATTTACTTTTAAAACTTGAGTATTTTAACTGCTTTTTTTTTGTTATCCACTTAAACATTTACTCCTGATGTACGGTAATGGATTCTTTCTTCATTTGCCTGACTCCTCTGTGTCTGTGTTTGACTTTTGTGTCTGAAATTAAATGTCCGTATGGTATGGTTTCCTTTTGATTATATGCATATGATATTTAACACATCTCTAGGTCAACATTCTAAGAACTAAGATATAGTATACAACAGCGAAATACACTTGCATGTAAGCAAATTACAGCATACCAACACCTTGCTGTCCTGATACATTAAATTTATTCTCACCATTACTCTTCATAACCATTAAATGTTAGATTTTTCTTTCCTTTTTTTTGTGTATGAGTTTGGTCCCCCTGCCTCATCTCATCACCATTACAGACACTTACATATACAGCTTCCACAGACCCAAACTCCACGTTATTGCACAATCTCTGCCTGCCCATCCGTACCACCAAAGTACTTGTATTTTATGCATCAGCACAGCAAACGCTGAGCTGCCTCCCACCAGGCAGCATCACAGAGCCTGTGCTGAACCCCTCTGCTGAGCTTTGACCCTGCACCTGTTTTGTTCCTCTGCCAGATAGCAAGACAAAAGGGAATAGACAAAAGATTTTTAATGGTACTTCTTGGGTCACTTCAGCCACCCAGACCACACTGTGGACTTCAAATCCCCACCTAGGATAACTTGATCTTCTCCTCCCTTAGCTGGAAGGGAGACTGGGTTCTACAGCAGGGAGAACTGGTTTGGTTCTTGAACCCAGTTTATGAGCCACTGGGCGAAGGTTCATAGTACAGCTTTCAGCAGAAATATATCTGTGCATAACTTGTGTCTGAATTAGAAAGTTTTCACAGTTAGAAAGTCAATGTTTAATTGTGTAACACTGTTTAGGGATTTGTATACAGCCATTAGAAATCCTGTAGGTATCCAGACTAATATTTTCTGCACACCGCTGAAGTTTGCTGTAAGAAAGTGCACTGGTGATCTCTGTCTTCATTCATTTTTTTTCAAACTAATGACCTCCTCTGAATTTATATTTTGCCTTGAAAAACTGGGAGATAAGTGGTGTAGGCTGACTGCAGATGTACCTCTCCGCTGATACAATTTATTCTATTACAGTCCAACTCATCTTGTCACATTGCACCAATATCTCTGATTTTTGCAGCACATGCCTGGCTTTTTCTCAGACATTATTGCACTTCATATGCCAGCAAATTTTGTAACAACTGACTGAAAGGTGAATAGTATATATTTGGCATATACAAAATATATGAGGCTTGACATGCATTTTATTTGATCAAAATCCATAATCATTATTTTTTAATTTTTTTTCTGTATTTAGTCAGGTTATTTCCTTTATTGCATTCATAGTATTAGTAGTAGCATCAATTGCTAGCCAGCAGATCAAATACTAATGGAATCTTTTCCCATTGCTATGTATTTGATAAAGATTATAGCCTTACAGTACATTTTTAAACCTTTAACTTTTTTTTAAAAGGCTTATGTAAATATTCTCCCCAAAAACCTTTATTATTGCAGACATTATTATTAGGTAACATCTTACAGGAAGGGTCGTCACCCTCACAGTGATTAGATTCCACTGTGATTACTTTAAACTTATTGTGCTATGAAATTAAATAAGGCTATATTTTAAATAGCCGTATGAAAGAGGAATTTTCCTTCTAAGATTATAAATGGTGATATCTTCTACCAATTATCTGCTCAGACCCACAGTCGATGACCCTTAAACCCAAGATTTTCTATCCACTGTATGTTAAAATAAAATTTATGCATTTTACAATTCTTGTTCTCTAAGATGTTAAAAGCAGCAATCAAGATTGGAGTCCCATTGTTAGATACTATATAAGCCCATTAACTGGGATTCCACTTAGCTAAGTTTAAAGGTTACAAACCTATTCTAAACTCATTGCTACCAAAGGAGACACATTCAGATGAATTATCATTCATTGCGTGTATCTTACCAATCTATTTTATGCAATATTATTTCACATATCAAAAACAGGAGGTAGACTTGTGATTTTTAGAAGCAACTCTCGATAGGAAGTGTAATTGGAACAGGAAATTTTAACTCCTCAGTCAATGTTTATGACAGGAACACGGTATCTCACACACATTCCACTAAAGTCTCAGAATACATTTTTTTGTTGCATAGAAGAAAATAGGAAGGAAGCACAACATTGTTCATTTAATTCTGCCTTTCAAGGAGCAACTCATGGTAAAATTGAAAATGAAACATGCCTCTATGAAAGCAATCAAAAAAACAACGGAACATTCTTTAAAGATGGGGGAAAACACTTTTTTACAGAAAGTGGAAACAAAGGTGTAGAAAAAAGAATAATTACAAAGGAATAGCATAAATTTGTAGGCTTAAAATCAGTAAGGGTAAAAAATTAAATGAGCTGAAACAAGAAAGGAGCCTAAGAGGCAAAACAAAATACTTCAATTAAAAAAATGGGAAAAGAAAGCAAAGGAAAGTGTACTTCAATTATTTAACAGTATACTTACATAGAACAAAAAAACTATGATTTTTTTCTCACAGGACAGAGAAGAAGAGTGAAGAGCTCAATACCTTATTTGCACCAGCCTTCACAAGAAAGGATAATTCATGACCAAATGCTTAATTTGGTCTTAAAATGTTTAAATTTTAATGATGGGCTAGGACAGCAAACCAGAATATAAGGAAAACATCATATAAGATCTAGACAGTGGACATGTGCAAGAAGGTAATGTAGAATGATCTTCCCTTAGTCTAACCAAGACAGTCTATGAACCAATAGCGACTGTCTTTATGAACATACATTCATTCATACAGCGCAGAAGAAATCTCAGTAGCCTAAGAAAAGTAAGCATAACACCTATGTTTTTATCAGGTAAAAAGGAGGATCCAGCAATTGTTGAGAACTTGGTCTAGTTTCCACAGCCAAAATAATGCCAGAGGAAATTACAATAGATTCAGTTTGAAACCATCTATACAATGATGAAATGATAAACATCTACTCAGGACTTTAAAGAGTCAATTGTGTTACATTAATCCAATGTGGGGTGTTTTTTTGACAAAATTCCTGACCTACCAGACATGGGAAAAGTAACAGAAGTGTTATATGTTCATTTTATTGAGGCTTTTGATGCACTCCCAAAATCAGTCTCATAATGCTCAGCTAGGAAATACAGTCTACATCAACGACGTCTGATTGGCATCCCATGAGTCCGATGCATTCTCCCAAAGCAATGTATCCATTCATCAGCAGTTTTTCTAAGGAATCTGTGATTTGGGGGTTTGGGGTTGTTTTTTTTTGCATGGGAATAAATCTGCTACATCTATGTGTAGCAGGAATGCAGCAGTACTGACTGTAAAGCACCAAGTTAAGAAGCGAAGGGTTAGGTCAGAGTTTATTACAGCACACCATATCATGGCATACACTTTTTAAGATTCTGTGAGGGGCAAGAAAAATGGGGCTGCACTGGGATTACTAACCCTTCCAGAGCACCAAAGAATACAGTTTTTATTCCCTGGGGTGGCTCTGCAGAAATTAGCCTCCACTGGAGAAGCTCAGTGCCAATTGGATGATCACTAAGTTGCAGGAAGACCCAGAGATATCATGCAGTTGAATAAAGCTCCCTAATGCATTCCATATGCATTCCATAGTATCTGGGTTATGTGTTGTTCCAGTATCTTTAATATTTCAGCTAACTTAAAGTACTCTTTGGAGTTATGCTCAGACCATAGAAAAACTGGATGGGTAAAAAGCTCTAAGTGCTGCCTTAGTTCTTAGCATTCTTATTCCGGAAACAGGAGATGGAATAGAGAGTACTCTAATGACATTTGCTGAGGAAACAAAATTGTGATGGGTTGTAAACACTTGAAGAGAAATATCAGAATTTTAAATTATTCTATTACATTTTAAAGATGGTCTAAAAAACATCACCATGAGATTTACCGAGAAATACTGTCTTTAGGAAGGAGTATTTGAATAACATTTCTGCAACTATTTTGCAGCAAAGATTTCAGTCATTATAGCTGTTCACAAACAAAATATAATATAATGTTGATCAAAAAAAAAAGACAAGTGTATTTGAGAGATGTAATACAGAGATGTGTTAAGAGATAGGAAATGGAAGATTCATTTCTTCTTCTATCAGTTGCTGAGGTCCCAGCTGTAGTAACACATCAAACTGAAGAAAAAGAGAAATCTGGAGAGAATCCGGGAAAGAGCAAACAAATTATACTAGGTTTCAAAAACAGGTGTAGATCTCAGTGCAGGTAAACCAATGCTTCTGGGAGAGGGGAAAAAAAAGCAACAACCTGTCCTAATTTTATGCACATGAGGACAGGCTGTGATCGAACTGTAACCTGTATTATACCTGTAAAGGTATAATTGGGAAAATTATTGGTAGTTTTAACAAAGGTCAGCTCAGTGTCTATTACCAGTCAAATCCAATGTCACTCATTGTAAGAAATAGAGGATAAAAAACAGAAATAGTCATTCTGTTATTATATAAAACTGTGGTGTATCTCCTCTTGAATACTGTGTGCAGTTTTAATATAGTTGCCTAATATGACAGAACTTGATAGAGATTGAAAATGGTACAGTAAAACTGACAAAGGTTAAGAGAAAAGCAATACATTTGTTAAACAGACTTGGATTATTCAGCCTGGGAAAGACATAATTGAACAGAAGAGAGTGATGAAGAACTAAAACAATGATGAACAGCACAGAGAAGGTAAATAGGGAAATACTTTTCCAATGGACAATGTAAGGAATATCAAATAAAAAGTGATTGGTAAGTTCAAAACTAACTGGTTCTTTAAACAGTGCACAAGGAAGCTTCAGAACTGCTTTCACAGGGTGTTGTGGATGCTACAAGTTTCGATGGGCTTGAGAAGTGATCAAAGTTATGAAAGAAAAGTCTAGTGGAAAATTTATTTAAAGACATCATCAAACTTAAGATGCTGCTCAAGCTAGGAGAATATTCTGGAGAAGTGTCCCTATGCACCTGCCTTCTCTTCAGCTTCCCCTCTGATGCGGTAGAGTAATCTTGTGATAAATAAGATCTGTCAGGAAAAATAGTAGGGCTTTAGTTTTTTTAGTCTGGAAAAAGTAGTCATAAAAACCTCAGTACTGTATGAAGTTCTTTAGAAGGAATGATGACCAATTTTTCCAATAACTTTAGAAGCAAAAGAAAATAATTGCTTAATTTTCACTAACATAATTTACTATTATGAATTATTATGAAAAATATTCTGGCTATATAGGTAGCAAGACACTGGAATAGTCTTTCTAGAGAGATTGTAGGATAGTTTTCAGCAAGGTTTAAAAGAATAAGACAGACAAACATTTGTAAGAATATAGTTGATTTTTCTTCTTTGCTGATTAGACCATTCTCCCAACTTGATTTCTATTTTATGACTATAATTTTCACAAGAGTAGATGAAAAAATTAAAGATGTATTTCAAGAAAAGGTGCCCCTTTAACAAAAAAAACCCACTTCAAAGTTAATTAAATTAATTAAGTAAATGTTTGAGACAACACATAATTGTGCTTCAGTCTTTCAAAGGATGTGATGAACAGAATTGAAAGTTTTATAAGAAACATGTTCTTAAAGAAAATTAAAGAAAAGAAATAAGAAAATTAAATATAAGCATAAAAGTCAGCCTCAGTGGATGAGTATTAGCAGAAGGTCATCTCTCGAATAAAGAGAGAATGAGCCCATATATAAACTCCTGTTAACTTGTACAACGTCCATTTTGTGAATAAATATATCATGCTTCTGACTCCAAGTCAGAACAGTGCTTTTCAGTCAACAAGGACTCCAAACAACACAAAATATTAAACGAGAAAGCATTTTCCAGCATTAATAAAATCTAATTTTTTAATGGAAGAAAATAAAGAAATACCAGTTTTGTTAATCAAGATGCTAAGCTCAAAACCTTCCACTTTGTTTAGAATAAAGCTTCAAAACACAAGGCAATGTGAGGTCACTCCAGAAGAAGTACTGTTCTCTTTTCAGAGGGGGAATAGAAGCACTTCCAACAACTTCTGCTATCACCTGATTGTTATCAGAAGGTTTGTCCATTAGCTGAATCCCTCTTTATCTTCCCTTTTTATCTCTTCTCTGTACGGAGTGGGATGAGGGATAAAGATCTGACTTCCTCCGGTGATTGCTGCTGTAGCAGACTAGTGAAGCATGATGGCAGGGTATGTTAAATCACTACTTTTATCCTGTTTATCCTTGGATAACTGTTTTCAAAAAGGATGCAGTGCAAAGGAAAAAAAGTGTACAAAACTATTACAAAGAGTAATTCTCTTTCTCATCACCACTGGGTTGGTCTTACAAGTTTCCAAATAAATGAAAAGTAGAACTTGGTGAGTGTTAAAACACATACACACACAAAAGGTAACTGAGTAGATTAACCTGTACAGCAATGGTCAGGCTTAATAACCTTCAAGTTGCAGCCGACACGATGAATATTAAGCTAGTCAACCATGAGAAATGCCTTTATGAAGCCAACACAACTTAGTTTTTTAAGAGGAAGATACATTACAACATACTGATGTTTATGTGATCTTTCCCTGAACAAATGTGTTTTACTGTTTCTAGCAAACTTGTCACAGATAATTAACAGTGGCTCTCTAGCAGCAATATTTGTAAATACTAAAATAATCTACCAAGAAGGCCTAAGCTAGGTATTTTTTCCAGCACAGATTTTTACCAAAAGATGAGGAGAGAAGGAATAAAAGGAAGGAAGTTAATTCCTTTCCCTCTAAAATGTAATTGGAAAAGGACTTCTAGTAAACTGAGAGTTAAAGAGAATTATCTTCTGAAAGTACTATTGAGTAAAATTTCCCACAGAAAACAGTAATCAAAGAAAGGTCTTCGTTAACCATTTTCTGAATTCAACGCATTTTAATCATGTTTTCTTTATCCTGTGTAGAAAATATATTCTTTGGAATATATATATAGGTACACAGTATTCCTTACAAAAAAATAAAATAAAACGTAGCACTGAGATTTTCTGGGAGAACTGGCTTGACAATGTGTGGTTTACACAGTTCAGTCATACCATGTTAAGAAATTTGTTGGAAAAGGATGCAGAAAGATGATGACTATTCTCTATGCTGGCATCTTGTATAATACAATAAATATTCAGGAAATATAATACCTGACAAAAAAATTGCTTCAAATAAAATTGCTTCAAACAGTAAGTACTTATCCGGATCACTGAGCCTTGGCAGGGGCAGTCCCATCCTCCCCACCTCCCCGTAACACATCCCACTCCAAATTTCTACTTTGGAATTCATACCCCAACACACTGTGCCCAGTCCTCACACCTGACAATTTTTATAGAGATTTCATAGAATTGTTCATTCTCTCAAGGTGCTGTGACTGCTCCACAAATGTTTCTCTGCTTATGTGGACTGGCAACCTGCTGTAGCTTACCCTGCTTGGGCAGGGAAGCTGGACCAGATGATCTCCAGAGGTCCCTTCCAGCCTCACCCATCATTGTGATTCTGTGATAATCCAGTTCTATGAGATGGTGAATGGGCTCAGAAGAGATTTATTTAAAATATTCAAATTTGAAAAAATGTCCCAATCTCTGCTTCCCTTAAAGACCAGACAGAAGACATGCTATTGTTCTAACCATATTCCCTCTTCTCCTCCCCTAGGAATTTTCGGAAAAGGAAATTATATTAAACAAAACAAAGCCCACAAAAAATCCACTGTTCAAAATGGATTAAAGCCTCATTAAGTAGCAACCGGGACTGATGTTTTCAGTCAGAATGATTTATGAATTGTGTTTGCTTTGTGCTGTACACAAGCAAACAAAAGAACTGCTCTGGAACCATTCCCTGCGGGAAAAAATGTATGCAGAATGAGTTCAATTTTAAGACTCTCAGGCTGCATTTAACAACAAAACTATGTAAAAATATTAGTTAATTTTCATTGCACCTTAATTGAAATAGTATGATGTAATTATTCATACTTACTGAAGTATGTATGTTCTGCCCAACATTATCTTCACTAGTTTTTGATGTTTTGCCAGATTGATAAATTTGAAAGCAAAGAATTTTCAGAAAGCTTGTTAACTAAGCAAGTGGTTTCATAAATAAACCTGGGTTTTACATAGAGGAATCTGCTTCAGATCTATCTGATGTCTACTATTCCACCATTGCCTGTGAATTGATAAAGGTAATGCTAGCTCTTTAAATATTTTTATGCTTTTTATAAAGAAGGTGTTCTTATGTCGTCCATAAACCAACTTCAAAATCAAAATATTGTCCTCAGCTTCTCTCCTAAATGTAATGCTAAAATAAACAAAATGTTAAAGGAGTACTTGTCTTAATTGTAAAAAATACCACCTACTGTACAAAGAATCAATACTGTGTATCTTAATAAAAATAATTCACACATGTGTATATGGAGTATCTTAAAATTCTATACTTTGACCTGAACACCACAAGTATCTTCTGTTAACGTGAACAATGTGCACAATGTGCAAGTAGACAGTATTCTCTTTCGGAAGACTGATCAAAGAAATGGTTATCCGAATGGATATTTGCTATTTAGAATCCAATTTACCTGGCCATTAATATACAAAAATTCTGCTTAAAAACATCCCTGAAGCTACCTTTAATTCTGATTGTCTCATGCCTTATAAGTCAACAATTAAATACAAAAATAATTATATTGTTATCATCTCATGCAAAATGTACCTAGTCATTTGGAAAAGGTCTAAGAAACTGGTGACATGATTCATATACATATGCTGGTGACATGATTCATCGCATTCTACCTTTTGCAATTAGGCTAGATCTAGGCATTATTACTGAGAGATAATTGTCTATCCCCTTTCTTAAAAACCTCTAAGTATTCCTGTTATGGGGAGGTTAAACTTCTTTCTATAAAAGCTTACCTTGAAAAATTGTATGAGGTTGGAACTAGGTTTAAAGAGGTAGCTGAAAGAGTAATTATAAAGGTACTAACTAGATAGCTGCCAGACATTGTACAAGGAAACGCAGTTTGTATTCTGTAGTTTATAGTGAGGAAAGCTTTTTTTTTGTTAAGAAATGCTGCAATAATAAACACTTCTGTATAGCGTTTGATGGACGGCTTTTCTGGGAAGTAGAAGAACGCACCTTAAATTAATACAAAGATTTTACATTTTGCATATGTAAACATCACAATTATATGTCTAATTAGGCATGCAACCATGCTTTTATACTATAACAGGTGATACCTAACAGCAATAGAATAGTTGCATACTTAAATAACAGCCTAGAGAGAACTGGATGAGCCAGAGGCACCGGCATCTATTTAAATATGCTATGCCATTTTCAACATAATTAGTTATCTAATTGCAAACCCAAACTTAGTCAATGCATTTGCACATGTAATTAATTACAGTTTGTTTAAAAGCACTTCATTGGTAGTGCTTTATTCTTCATTTCCTGCAAATCACATTACCAAAGGATAGATTTGATTTTCAAAAACAACAGTGACAAATATATAAAATGAAGAAAGGCATTAAATAAAAGATGGCCCTATAGGGTAATATACCCTTAGTGCTATCTAGAACTTCAGAAACACACCTTTTTTTTCCTGAAACTATTTTAACTATTTCAACCTGCAATATATCTAAATGCTAACAGTGACGTGTTAAAAGACTCTTTAAGCTTTCTATAGAAACAGAGCATCAATTATATAGGTCACATTCACATTGTAAACTTCATGGAGGCAGGTAATCATGACCAAATAAAACCCTAATTTATTGGTATTTATTATTTGTGTCATACTAGCATCCAGAATCTCTACCAGCAGATCTGGAATTACTATGACAGCTTTTCTATCATTATGTCCCAAGAGGTTTACAATCAAAGTATAAAAGTTGCACTGGATGCAAATCAGTATGCAGGCATACAAAGAAACAAGGAGCAATACAGAAGCATCTGTAAAGTTGCAAATATTATAAAGATTGTCACAAGTGGATAAGCAAGTGGATTTACAGAGGTTTATCTTTTTTCTTTTTTCTTTTTTTTTTGTGGGAAACATCAACGAAACTAGACAGTATTTACTTGAATTATTAAATTACTGGTCAGAGGAAATTCTTCCTCAGGCTGAGAGGAGGCAGAAGGCAAGTTCTGTGTACTACAAGACAATGCAGAAAATAATGAAGGACTGAAAACGAAGCAAGAACTGATTCTTGAGAATGATCATTTGCAACCTGTGCATGACAAGACAATTTATGGGTGGACCCAAAAAAACGGAGATGACAAGATAAATCTAAAAGCAAGAAGAGTCCAAGTCCCCTCTCTGACATTCCTCCGCCCCTCAAATAATGTATTTGAGTTTGTAAAGACCAGAGAAGTCAGAGCTACAGTAATCAAGTCCAAAGCCTTTACTAGAATTCTGAAGAGACACAGAACCCCCACACACATTGTAGAGCTATGAAATATCCTTTGTGATGAGAGCCTAGAAGGTATAATTGTAGCCTGATATGGGGACTGACAAAATCATGTAGCGGATTTTGGCACATTGACCTGAGTGAGATGAAACACAAGCAGAGACAGTGTGATACACACCGAGAAAAGAAACTGCAAGACCAGCCTGAATGTAGGGCAAATAAGAGCCCTGAAATCACAGAATCACAGAATGGTAGGGTTTGGAAGGGACCTCTGGAGATCATCTAGTCCAACCCCCCTGCCACAGCAGGTTCATCTAGAACAGGTTGCACAGGACGGCATCCAGGGGGGGTTTGAATGACTCCAGAGTCGGAAACTCTGTGAATAGATGTCAAATCTTGAATAGATGTCAAATGGGAGCTGCTGATTACATATCCACAAGAAGGTGTCAGGGAGGCAGAACAAGATTTTACTTTGGACAGTTGGAAGAAGATCTGGAACAGAGATAACTCTGTCCTGCAATTATACAAATGACCTCACCTGAGTTAAACTTAATGATGGCAACAGCACAATATATACCCAGAACCCTGGACAAATGTTTAAGAAAATAACTTACACAGAGCTTCGGGTCACAACTTAAAGCTGTTTCAGTGATAGGGGGAAAAAAAATACAACCCCCCCCAAAACCCCTTGGATTTTATACTAGACAGAAGCTTTGAATGCACAGAAGAAAGTAAACTGCAGCTGATAGATCAAGGAAGATAAGAACAGAATAATGGTCTTGAAATTTGGCTTGGGAGACTTTGGTGAGAAAAGTTTCAGGTAAATGAGCAAATCAAACTGGAGAGTGCCTACGACAGAAGAGTAGGCCAGGAACATGAGACACTGTTCATTAAAAAAAAAAAAAAGTTGAGTTGTTTTATAGGTCCAAAGAGAGTTTAAGCAAAATGACACATGTTAAAAAGACAATTGAGATCAAGGACAAGTTTCTTTTAAGACAAATAAGAATAATGAGTCAGACTGAGGGTAAAGAGCCAGATAAACAGGATTAAAAATTCAGAAGATTAAATAAAAAATAAATGAAGAATAAAAATTCATGAAACAGCAGAGATGACAGAGAAATACAATTGACAAAACCTGTCGCATCTGTGACTAGAAGAAGAAGGAGAAAAGGTTGTAGGAGAAGAACAGGAGGTAGGAAAAGGGAAAAGGAGGGAACCAGGAATCACCTTTATCCCACGGAAATCACTGTATTTGCACAAAAACTAACAGACTTGAGAGAAGAATCATATACACGTATAGAATTAATGGAAATGTTTATATTTTATTTGGTGAAATCTTTAACGACAGAAAAATCTTGAAATGTATTTATCTTCTGATGGTTTATCATTGTCTCTTAAAAGAGTGGTGTAGAGATTGAGGGGAGTGTAGAGCTGCTAGGAGTTACTAACAACATAAAAGAAGGGATATTACTGGACAGAGAGATGTGATGCGATTGCACAGTCAATTAGGCCTTGTGTTCAGTGCACAACGTGCCGTTTCCCATTAATGCTATTACTTATTGCAATGATTATTGTCCAGAAGGAATTTTCCCTGAGCTCCTTCTCCAACAGCACCCAGGACAAAGGAAAAAAAGGGCCATTGCCCGAGGAAACAACTGGCACGCAAAATCTCTAGGGAAACAGGGAAAGTAAGAGATACACAGGTTGAGAAACTGTTCAAATAGCTTAAATTTTTCTCTTCTCTCTCTTGCCTGAAGAAGTGCTTTTCATGTATGCATGTAAAAGCACTGAAACTCTTCTAAATAGCTGTGCTCCCTCCTCCTCCTCCTCCCAGGTAGGAAGAGAATATAAAATTTATTGGCTGCAGCAGACTTTAAATCCATTCTGTCTTGTCATTTTGACTGTAGTAGTTGCTGCAGCTTTGTCTCCAATGAGACTGGACTCTTTTTGAACTCTCCTTAAAATGGCAGTGATAGCAGTAGAGAATGCTGCTCTTCCAGCCATGGGTACCACCAGGCAACTGTGAACACAATTTTATGTACATATATATATACACTCATATATAAAATTATATACACGTAATCATAAACATATAAAAGCATACCTAATAATACAATGTATATTATATATTTCATACTTACACATTGAATATATGTCTCTGTGTATATACATATGCTTTTATACAACTATCTCCACATATTTTGAGAACAAAATAAATAAGGGGAATTTAAATTAGTAACTTGCTTATATAGATTACATGTAGACTCTGCAAATGGCTATCTCTGCACTGACAACTGCAGTCACTGAAAACTGATGAAAATGACTTTAAATACCATAACATTGTGAAAGGCTGTGACTGTGGAAAGAAATTACCTTATACTTGAGCCTTCTGGTCTCACTTTATTACCTTACTATGGGAGCTTATAACTGATGCAGCTCTGTATCCCCAGGTTTCAGTTTCCTCTGTGGTACATAGTATTTTAAGTTCTGGGCTTCTAACTATCCCATTAGTTTATTAAAATGAGATTCAGCCTAGTGCCAAACTATACGACAAAGGAACACTTCTTGGCTTCCAGATCACCCTGGTCCATCCTAGTCCTATGTTAGCACAAGACTCACAAGTACATCATATCTTCTCCTTCCCTTCTTATCTTGGAAAAGAAAACCAAGTATACAGAGGCTGGAAAGGAAGCACAGCACAAGCTATGCCGAATCAGAGACAAGGGGTGCATTATGGTACATACATGCTACGTACATAATTTCATTTCTAACTCTATATACATTTCCGGAGCTCTAATCATTTTAATGGAGTCAGGAATTTCCTTCTAGAGAAGAATTTTTAGATCAAGTCATGTTGAAAATACAGTCACAAGCAACATATCCATATTTTAATTTCTCACCCAAAACCAGCATAGGATGGGACTAATCTCTCCACATTAAATATCTATGCTATGGGCATTCACGCTTAATCTAACAAAAGTCTAATGAAATTTAATCACGTCTTCAAACGTTTGTTTAACCTGTTATTACAATCTTCCAGTGGAAGAAATACCACAATGTTCTTACATAAAACAATAGGTAGTACATAACAATCCTTTAGGTATCAAATTATTCCTAATATTTAATGCATAACCTTTAACAGTTTAACCCAATCACTTCTTCCAATCTCATATGTCTTCTAAAGCTATGGGGAGTAGTTAAGCATATCAATTATTGAAAATTGTCATCAGATCTCCTCTATCAAGCTTATATTTTCTAAATGTTCCTGTTCCTTCAGCCTTCGCTTATCTATCCAGTTTGTGTGCACCTTTTAGGTCCACTCAGTCAACCTGCTGTTCTTGCTGAGGCTTCTCCATTTCTTACTGAACAGAATAATTATCTACTATGTTCTAAAATCATGTTTTTGTTAAGTAATTAAATTTAGCTTCTGTAGAGCTATCATATTCCTGCTTGTTATTCACTTTATGTTGTACAAATTCCCCCCACTACAATCTATTTTCTTTTATTACAACTCCTAGCCAATTATCTTATCCCTCACAATTTTCATGAAAAATGTGAAGTAAAAAGCACATGACAAACTACCTTATTGTCTCTGACAAGCTACCTATATTGGTGCCTCAGTACAGGGAAGACATGGTCTACTCTAAATCTGTATTTCTTTGTTTGTTTTAAGTGAATCCTTGACTGGATATTTTTTATGGAGGTCCCTTGGAGAAAAGATTTGCCCCATTCCATACTACAGACTGGGGAAAAAAAATTGTATTTCTACTTTTTGTGTTGTCAGCTACTATTATACTTTGTTTTGGTTTGAATACCAAGTCACTGAGATTATATTGAATTTAGCATCTCCAATTCCAAGAGGATTACCGATAACTGCACTGCAAGGAGAAAAGAGCTCTGTCTTATGCAGATGTCAGTGCCATACATTCATCAGCTTACTGACAAGAAGTTCCCTAGTTTGAGGATCAAATCTATTTAATGTTCCCAGTGCAAAATCTTGCATCTGGATCTTTCATGTAGGCAAACAATGCGTGAAATCACATACAGATTGGTAGTTCCCTATTGAACTTACATCTGGGAAGACTGATTTAAAATGATTATACCAACAAATATATGGAATATATCAGTCATACAAAGTAAGTGATTATTCAGTTTTTAACAGGATACAGGTGGTTGAGATGTGTGGAACTAAAAAATTCTCTGGTACATTTGGTCAAATATGTTCTTATTGTTATTGTTATAGGCTATAGCCTATTAGACATTAGTAACAACATTAATTCACTTCTAGAAGTCAGTAGAAGCTGGTGGAAGAGCAATCTCAGATAGATATTAGTACTAGCCTCTTAAACATACATTTTATCTCCCAGCACAATGCAGTATAAATCTCAGAAAAAAAACATAGCTCTAAATGAAGTGAAATAAACATAAATTAACTACTTACTTAACATATACTTCCCCCAGGCTAGAAAATCTACAACCCTGGTTTAATTTATTTTTGTGCAGTTCCACTGCAATAAAATAGAAAAGACATGTAAAAAATTATTTAACTTGAATATTATATCAGGGAAGAGTCACTGATGTATTTGCAGATTTGCTACTGGGTTTTTCAAGATTACTGCTCAACATTTTTTTAAAGCAATGACCACAGAAAATAGAAGGTATTAGAAGACCAGGTATGAATTATTTACAGCTATATTAACTGTATATTATAGAATCATATATTCAGTAACATATCGAAATCCTGAAACTACTGTTTCATAGTATCTATATAAATCAAAATATGTTGTCAAGACTCTCGAGAAAATTGTATTTGCTATTGCTTCTGCTACAGGCATTGCCCAAAACATGTAATACAATGGTTGTGGAGATGCTCCATACTGTGACAAATCTCCAGAGCCTCTTCCAAAGAAGAGCAGAAAAAAGACATCTGCACCTATTATTTTTAGTGAGTTGTGGAAATGTGTCAGGTTTTCAGTCCCTTATACTGTCACCGTTGTTGAGCTTTTCCATTTTCACAAGGACAAAATTACAAGCACTGTTCCTGGGAGCAGAGAAGGAACTGTGTTTGCAACAGGACTAAGACAACACCAGCACAGTTCTTTCACTTAGATTTTACTGACTGGATGTAGTACTTGCTTAAATTTTTGTGTCTCAGAATAGCCTTATGTCAGTGTAATATGTGTCATCATTTCTAAGATAACTGGGTCATAATTTTTAAAAGCTAAAAGTGAGATTTTTCAAACCTGTACTGACATATCCTGATCAAATAACCTATGAAAGCCAATGACACTTCTCATTCAGGTACCTATTCAGTAAATGTCATTCAGAAATTCCAGTGCATTCAGGAATACAGAAATCTGATCCACAATTCACTCAACACAATGGAAAGGCTTCCATTGATGTGATTTCAGATCAGGTTTTGATTAATATTTATATTAACAGCACTGAGAGACATCCTTAGAAATGTTACGCTCACTCCTTGGCTTCCCATGATTTCCTGTGCATAAACTCATTTTTAGTTTTGCAGAGACTCTTTTCAGAGAAGATGCAATGGCACTGACGAGCTTGAAAGAGTTTTGTTAGGTGTTTTGTTTTCCAGAACTGACAAATAAAAGGAAGAGTTAATTATTTCTTTGCTGAAATGAGGAGAAACTGTCTTCTGCAAAACTAGACAGCTTATTTGCTTTCATAACTTTGTGGGTCAGAGTATTTGTTATAAAAAATCCTGAATGGGTGATCAGAAATCCACTGAAGGCTTTAAAAGTAAAAAAAAAAAAAAACAAAAAACAACAACAACACCTACTACATCATGCGTCCATTGAAAATCACGGTGATTGTTACTATTAAAAAAGCTTGGAGAAAATTACAAAACACAAGGTTATTAATTTGGGGACTTAACAGCTTTCCTAGTTTTCTATCAGTCAGTGTTCTCAGGAATTCTTATTAACATTAAGCACATTAAATATTGAACTTAACAATAATTTCCTGGCATTTATGTCTGTATATATTTGGTTTTCTTTAATTTTTGGTGATGGGTCCCCTTCTTCCTTTTGACAGTCTGAATGTCTGGGTTACAGAACAGCCAGACAGAGCTTCATGATAGTTGAGCTTCAATCTAGTTCTTAACTAGATTTTGTGTGTCTGAAGTCAGCTGGTTTTAAACTCACCCAGGGCCTTTATCTGCTGTAGCCAATAATGTGGTACTAATAGGATTCTGATATTATGCTGATGTGAGTGTGGTTTGGTGACTCATATAGTCAAGACTTAAAAAACTTTTAAAACAACATTAAAAGAAACTGATGGTGATTTGGTTAGAAATTGAGACTCTTTTTATTTTAAATATCCAAAGATGAGTGTAATCAGAACACGGCTGAGATGGAGTGGAGACACATCTGTGTGAAACTGGAACTCCATTCTATTTTGTAAACATAATTTCTTTTGTGAAGCTCCAATTTGAACCACAGGTTTTATTTTGGAATTAGAGGTTCACACTGTATTTCATCTTCCTTTGGGGACTAGACACCATTCGGTAGGAAGATCTTTATACCTAACTTAATTACAGTATCTGAAATGGTGACAGGGAATAAACATGACTAATGATTCTGATTATCTCTCAACTGCTGACCTATCCAACAATCTCTCTGCACAGAACCTTGCAGGGTGATCACAATTGATGATGTTTACATGTCTAACACTAGAAATAACTATTGTAGCAAATCACATTTGTATCTGTGCAGTACTTCAAAATTGAGGTAAAAACTGAACATAAAATAACTATGTTCAATTTAATCTGAATTTCAGGGGCAATTTCTGTTAAATGTCTCATTTTCAGAATAAGTGACACAATTCATTCTTTCTGCAGATCTACAGGGATGCAAATCCTGTTTCCAGAGATGTCCTGTTCATGACGGTACCTTTCTTGTATAACTTTACTAAACAAAGCCCAACAAGAGTGAAAGCAAAACAATTTAAGTTGTTCAACTTAATTTGGTTTCAAATTTGCATTTATTGCTAGCTGCTGTGACTGTCAGATGGAGAGTTTCAGGTACTTCAGAATACCATTTTAGCAATCTTTCTTTGTTTTAAGAGACATGAAGTTTATTCCTCCAATCTGGTTCTATTTAATATAAGCAGAATTTGTCTCCAGTGAGTAATGGATGTTTTGGATTTCTTGTAATTAAAGTCAATGTGTTTAAGCATATATATACACTTAATTTGTATTTAGACTCAAAGCTTCAGTTGCCTGTAAAGTGACGACACAGAATCTAAGTCTGAATAGCTGAATCATGATTCATTTCAATGTACTTTTCAGTTCTATTCCTCACAGACCTATCTTATACCTCTTGATTCTTGACAAATTTGGCAGGGTTTCTCTTCTCATACATGTATACAACACTTACACATACATATAAAAATACATTTATATGAGTAGATATATGTCTTTATATGTATTCTCTATCCAAATTGAAAATCCATGTACACTATATAAAATATTTAGAAGGGCTTATAAATTTAGCAAAAACAGGGCCTCCACACTTTCTGTCCTTACTGTAGACTGTCACAGCCAGTGTTCTATACAAATTTATTTTCCAGAGAAAAGCAGCTCTCCCAGCATCATATGTTAAATGTCTACAAGACAATTATACTGGAAGCTGACATCAGGGATACTCTCCGATCATTAACTATTCTTCAAATATCAACCAGTAAGGATATTTAGGTGACAAGGAACAATTCAAATAGGTGACAAGGAATAATTCAATAATTCAAATATAAATAGCTTTCACTCATTGCTGTTAAAGGTGTACTCCTTACACTCCAAAGATGTACACTATCCTTAAGCTAAGTTTATGTACATATAAGAAAATTCAAAGAACAATTTCTATACAGTAAATGACTCAAAGATTTAAACCCCAAAAGGTTGCTGGATGTTTGCCAAAACTTCAGCATGATATCCTTAATTGCTTCTTATGAACCAGCTAATCTGTTATGAAGAGTGACTCGTGTGCCTACACATAAGTGACTGGTGCTATTTTAGGTAGTCTACTGAGACATCCTCATGACAAGGGCATCTATAACACAATGTTCAAGACAACTGTGCCTTTCCAAAACTGTAGCTTATAAGACCAGACAGGATAACTAGAACATCTAAAATGCCACTAGACAGGTATGTTTAAGCAACTGAATCTATAAAGCCTGTAAAACTTATAGTTTTCCTTTGGAAATTAAAGGTCGTACAGAAAGACTTTTTTAATTCATCACTCAACTTTCAATAGTTTATTATAGAAGACCTTGGATTCAAAAATTTCAAATACGAATTACATTATTTTCCTTCAGCACTGAATACACAGCATGGAAAGTGCTCATAGCAGGAAACACTTTATTTCAACCCCTAAAGAAGTAGCCACTAAGAGAAGAAGGAAAAAACATCCTTTGGCAACATATGCTAATTTCTTGCCCTTGTCCTGGCAACAAGTCAGCATCTAACAGTTAAGTAGAGCAGAAAACAACTGAGCAGCTAAAAGATGAAACTTGCCAGAAATTTCTTAATTCTGGTAAAATTTCTTAAACTCTGGTAAAAGACAATTTTGGGCCAAAGAGTAGATGTCTAACGTACCTTGGCATGTTCAAAATGATCTTCACATGCCTGTGTATGAAGGGGTAGTGTATACAGATATGTAAATATTTCTAAAAGAGTCTTCAAAATCTGTTATGTACATCAAAGGATAGGCAGGAACAGAACACAATTACCTAATCAGAGGCTTTTACAGACTGACTTTAGCACTGGTACAAAGATNAATCAAAAGAAAAGAAAGGGGGTTATAGGATGAGTTACACTATACTGCACTATACTAGCTGATTAACTGTTGATGCAGGCATTTCTACTGTAAGTGGTTAGTTTTGTCCATGCAAAATGTTTAAGTCTTCACACTAAATAATGAGTTTCAAATTACCTATGCAATGGTCTGGCTTTTCTTTTTCATCATCATCATAAAAATTCACATTAGCCACAAAGAAATGAAAGGTACAGATATTGCCCTGTGTTTTAAGGTTTTAACATGAGGGGCTTTCCCTTTACAGCCCTGTAACCTTTCCCTTGCAGCACTGAAGTCTGCTTTTGACTTTGTAGTCTTTCACTTACATGCCCCAAGGCTGCTGTGGCAATACTTTTACCTTGTAATCCCAAATGTTCTTGTCCTCATGGCCTTGTGTCATCAAATTGCAAGACTTTGATATGTCTCTGATGCTGGGTTTCTCATGGGAACGGATTATGACTGATGTTTAAGTCACCCTTTCTCCTCCTGCCCCTCTTTAACCTCTCACTTCTTATCTTTTGGTTTATAACTTTACGGTCAGGAATATGCAGAGCTTAGTAGATAACATGAGTAGATAATTATTATTTAAATAGCCCAGAAGCAATATCCAGAAATACACACGCACAGAGCTTCACAAACAGTTAAAGGAGTGCAACACCTGCACCCACTAAGTGTGCTGCAGTCAGCACCATCAGTGCTAACGTGTACGAGAAACCAGCAGGGAGACCAAGCTGGTCCTGCTGTAACTGTATAGTCACTGTGGGAAGTGTTCAGGGGAATATCTGTGGTGCCAGAGAAAAGGATGGGAAGAGGAGTCTTGCCTGGAGATATCCCAGTCTCTTCCTTTCCAACTGGCCACTGGTGTAGCTTTATCTTCTCTTTCTTTGTCTCGCTCTCTTTTTTTTTTTTTTTTTCCTTTTTAATTTCAAAGAAAGTTATTTTTTCATTAAGAGTATGTATACCATCAGCTATGGACCTCACAGCTAAGTCTGTCTGCTTAGCCTTTGAGCAACAGAGAGAATAATCCAGATGTTAGGAAGACTTTTACAAAAATCACTAGACATGTTTGCAACATTTCTCATATATCTGCTATTTTTGGCTGTGTTTGGACACTCTCAAGCATGAATGATGGAAAGAATATTAAGGATGCTACTAGTTACAACAGTCAAACAGTTTAAATCTATATGGCCCAGCCAGAAGGAAAGTAATTACGAAAAATTCAATATTAACTATACTTTTATATTCTCTGAAAAAAGGAGTATTTGAATTGACAGAGGGAAACAGTTGGGTTTAAAAGTCCTCAGGCATTTGTAATTACTTCAAAAATTGACCCAAATTTTCAAATTCTATATAGCTGAGATCCCAAAAAAACATATCTAAAGCTGATCTAAATGAACCTGCTCAAACATCATGAAAATTTCCCAGCAGAAGACAACATTTAGTGATCTCTCAGTAATCTGTCAGGAAACTAAAGCTTTCCTTACAGAAATACAGCAACTCAACCCAAGAAGCAACATCCTAACAGGTTTATCACATCTCTCAAATAATTCAAAATGTTCAAGATTTTTTAGATAAATAGTTTGAGGAAACATAGAAGTGCAAACACACACTGCAGCTACACGTCAAAAAGTGCTTTCAACTAACTATCAAAATCTGACACCATAAAAACATGTCATTGAATTTTGTCTTCATATGGAAGTAGATGTAGCAGTTCATTAATTCCCATAATTGCCTTCCATATGACAAAATTTAGCCCTCTTCTATCCCATGTGAGAGAGCACTTGACAGAGACCAGCAAGCACTTTGTATTAACCTCTGTCTCCTTGCAAAGAAACTAGAATTAACATCAGCTGCATAAAACTTACAGGAATGAAAAATATTCTAGTACCTAAAAATTCCTTATGTCATTTTTGCCCTTTTCTTTTCATAAATTGTGCTCAAAGAGTTAATTGTGCTGAAATAAACATTAGCATAATGCCTAAGGATACAATTTTTTACCTGGCTATGGAGTGTTGGCAGCATACATGCTGAACCTAAACTGTAGAATAACTCATTAGGAAATAGGCAATAGCAGTGGCAAGATTTACTACAAATATGCTTGAAGTGTTTTTAAAAATTAATATTATGCTGCTATGCTTGGCTTAATTAGCTTTCTTCTTCATTTACTAAGCATATCTGTCTGGTTTATGAACTTAGTCTCTATTCCCCATTCTTGAAAACCTGTTTAATTAAAGTTTTAACTACTGCATAAGCTTTAGAAACAGTAGAAGGACTTTTATTACTAGAAATCTAAATCCTTCTTTTAAATATGATTATACCTATGTACCCTATATCAGAAATATGACAAGACATGCTCCATAATATTCCTGAATAAACACTCGATACTACTACTGTTAATTATACGTGCCATCCTTTTCCACTACGTTGCATGTAGGCAATTTTGGGGTTTTTGCACAGAAAGTTGCACTAGCAGAGGAACAGTGATTAATTTAGCCAATCACCAAGTCAGTCCCCTGAAATCCATTGAAGGTCACCTTTCTTTTTTAGGTATCTACCTATTTCTAATCTGTTCATTGATTTCCTCATCCATTATTCTACCTCTTTTAGAGGTCCATCACTTATTAGACTCCCACTTCTACTAGTAGGGCACTATGCTTTGGTTTTCAATTATAGCAAATCCTATCACAATCTTTTTCAGCATTTATCATTTGCTCCCATTCATGCTATAATAAATGATTAAATAGTAATTTTTTTTTTGCTATATATACAAAATTGAAACCTAGTCATTAGAAATGCTATCTGGGATATACCTGAAGTTCTAGAAATACATGACATACAGTTTATCATAAGATATTTTTGGCTGCATATTAAAGAGCTTGTGGTATAATGGTCAGTGAGCAGAAATTATTTGTGCAATCCCTGCCAACAAACCACACTAAAGCAGAAAATATTTTTGGCTCCCCTATGCACAGATGCTGGAGACCCTGCTTAATGATTTGTTACCCATTATACCCAAAATACACTACAGTTTCATCACACAATTTACTTCACAGAAGCAGAATGTCAACAATAGTCAGTTCTATAATAATGAAAAAAGATAATAGTCATTTTCCCTCCTATTCTCATTTGAATCTCATAACCACTGGGGTGATCAATTTCCAAACCTTATTAGTTCTGCTACTGTGAACTATTCAGGCCCTCATTTCAAGATCAGTTTGCAGTGCAAAACTATGCAGGCAATCTTTTTAAACGAGCAACTTACAATTAATATTTCTGCCAACATATATTTGCAAGCTTTACATAATAGCAAACACAATAATTTCAAAATTTTCAAATTAAAACATGGGCAGTTATTGCTTATGGCTGACAGACAGTGCTATAAAATATGCACTGGCACTAAAGAACTTTGTCAGGCTGTAAACCTAGTGAGAAAAAGCAGCAAACAAATAGGAAACACTATTTTTCTAAATTAAAAAAAAAAAAAAAAAGAAAGAAAGAAAGCATCATCAGTTCATCCTGTGTATAATTCTTTATCCATTACTCCACTCTACAGAAAAATATGAGATATATAAAATCAACTATCAATCTTTGAAGAAGTGATATTTTTTCTATTCTTTACATATGTTCTTATCCCCAAAACTGTTTTAACCAGATTTGTATTTAGATGAAATTGGCCTATTTCCTTTAACATTAACAGAGCTAAGATGATTCATACCAGCTGAGACTCTGATCCTATGAGAGTATGTTCAGATGATCGCAAATGGCAGTGGCGGTGCATTTTAAGAAGTTACTGTGCTTCAGCTGGAGTTGGTAAGCAGACATGTGGGCCCTGTCAGCTCGCTGCAATGCCAAGTACACGGTGTTCATTTAAGCTGCCTTCAGCAGTTCCAAAAGGGAGCCCGGGTGAAAGCATTGGTGAGATGGGCATTTAGGAAGAACACTTTGGAGGCCAGCTATGCTTTTTTTCATATCTAGCATCAAAAGTGATGCAACTGCTGTTGTTTCCTTACACATGAGTGCAGATGCAAATTATTCTTCTTCATTAGACTGGAGTATCGTGCATGTGGTCAGCTTAATTGAATCACATGAGGAACCAGTATCTCCAGCTGTGGGAGATGGAAGGAAGGAGGGATGAGCACGCGTGTGTGTAGAAATGGAAGGAGAGCAGAGAAAAGCAATACCTTTAAAAATCACCAACTCAGTCGCTTACGGTTATCTGACTGTTACTTGATTTGAAATGAACAGAGACACTGCTTAATTCTTCATTCAAAGGAAACAAAGGAATTTGGGGGGCGGGGGGGGGGTGAAGAAAAGTCATAATTTGGGACTCTGAAGCCAGGATAACGATGCAGGTAATGAAACAACCCCATACTGAGTCTAGTTCTCAAGATAGTTTTCTACTTATTATTGGTAGGTGGATACAACTCTTTCACTGTGTCATCAGCTGAGTTCAGCACCCTGTATATATTCAAGTAAGATTGAGAGAGAACACTTGCACTGCTGTAAAATGAAATGACCAGTAAGATTTATTTACATTATTCTGAGCAGACTCTTCTGATCCAGCATGTGCTCCTTCAATTTGCAAAGATAACAATATCCCTGATCCTAATACTGCTCAAGCTAATAAAACCTGTACTTTCAGTATACAGGAAGAAAGTGCACAGAATTACTAGGTCCTGAACCTTGTTTGCCTTCCAGTACATCTATAAAAATATGCTGCTGACAACCACATGAACTTATTGTTCATTTTCTGAGAAAAGGAACCCAGGGAGTTCAGTTAATGGCTATCCCACATGCTTCTTACATGAGCATAAGGCTACGACACCGTCTTTCATCCTGACTTCCTCTTCTATAAAATGGGTTTAATACTATTTCCTCCCTCCTACCCACATCTTTCTTCTCATCATACTGATCTTTTAATGCAATGCATACAGATGCGCATCAGAGTTCACATGGAGCTCAACTTCTATCCAGAAACTACTTAAGCAGCCATCTAAACATTGAGAAGATGAAGTCCTAAACTGCTCAGGACAAAGACCATTTTTACTAAATACATCCTTTTATTACAAAGTATGGATTTCAGTGCCAAATTTCAGACCACCAATGACATTTTTATCCATAGCTTAGAAAGCAAAAAGTCTGTGAAAATTAAAATACATGAAAGCATTTTATTAACTATTGGATTTTTTAAACGTTAGTGCACTTATTCACTTGCTGCTCACATTTTTAAAATCTTCATAAAGACAACCTATTGAGCTTCCCATTGAGATGATTATATTGTACGCATGTCTTTTCTAACCATCTGATGTCTTGGCAGCAAATCAACTTCCAATGAAACAAATCAAATGTGTTTCTTTAAGGAAAAATGCCTACAAAAGACATTCTCTCTTAAATGAGGTGAATACACCACACTTGTTTAAGCTTCTAACAAAGACAACATTCCTTTAAATGTGGCGTAATGTGTTTGAAATTCAGTATCGGATTGTCCTGGTTTGAGGTAAAACAGAACAAATTTTCTTTTCAGTTAAGCCTCTTCTAACTCTCTGAAATCAGTGGTATATTAATAGAATCATAGCATAGTTCAGGTTGGAAAGGCCCTCAGTGGGTGTCTAGTCCAACCTCCTGCTCAAACCAGGGTTAGCTACATGATCAAGTGAGGTTGTTGAGGACTTTATCCAGTCAGGCCTTGAACACCTCCAAGGATGGCTACCACAGCTTCTCTGGCAACTGCCCCATAGCCTGACCATCCTCATGGAGAAAATTCTTCTGAGGTCTGAACCTCTCTTGTTTCAAGTTCTGTCCATTGCACCACTATGCTTGGTTCCGCCTTCTTGCTAACCTCCCCATAGGTACTGGAGGCTTGCTGTTAGGTGACCTCAAAGCCTCCTCTTCTCCAGGCTGAACAAGTCCTGTTTCCCCAGTCTCTCCTAACAGGCCAAGTGCTGCAGCCCCTGACCAGCCTGAGGGCTTGGGACCCTCTGCTGAACTTCCTCCAGATTACTGATGTCTTTCCTGCCCAAAACTGGACACAGAAGTCTATGTGTGGTCTATGACACAACAGGGGTTTTTTTCCCCTAAAACAGCATTTGTGTGTATCACAGCCCTGTTCAAATGTTTGTGTTTAAAACCTATCAAGAGCCCTCAGCATCCTAGAAAATAATTTCATAGAAAAAAAAGACCTGCCTACTAGTAGTATTATCCATTCTTGCATTGGTCTCTACTCAGTGTCTAGCCCATGGAAGCCAGTCACGAGAAGTGAACTGGTGACTGTAACTCTGCTGGATATTTGCACTGCAGAAGTTACATGCTCTCAGGTGCTGGTGTAAGCACAGTCCAGACAGGCCATGGTAATTCAACAGTACTTTTCCCAGTTCCTCTCCCAGATTTCTGTTCTCCATCCTTGTAGTTTTCAATGATAAAGACATAAAGTGCTTGTCTGCCTCTTTCCTTTTAATTCTATAATATATATTAGCACAAGATAGAATGGTATTTCACACAACTACAGCTAATGCTGGCAGTAAGTGTCTGCAGATACACTTCCCGCATATACTGGCATATACTCCATGATAACCACGGGCTGCGCGAGTACAGGGATCTACTGAACGCCATGAGAAATGTTACTCCAAGGTGCCTACAGAGCATTTTAAAAACCTCCCCACTGTTTATTACACTGGCAGATTAAAATAGTCTTTGAACACTACTGAGACTCGTTATGCACAGTGTTCACAGATATGCCATCTTAAAAGACATGCTGCTTTTTGCATTTTAGAGTGCTGCTTCTCTAATTAAACCAAAAATATTTAAAAAAAAAGAAGAAAAAAGGGAAGAAATAATACCCCACACCCCCTCTTTCTCTCTACTGTAGATGCAGCTCTCATTTGTGTCTCGGTTCAGATGCACACTAGCAGAAAGTAGTTGAGGATGTATTGCAATTGCAATTACATATTCATTTTTTAGTACTTTTGGGTTTAATCTGAATAGTAACTCTGTGAAAACTACTGTTATTGATGGTCCCTCTTTTATTGTCTCTTTCTGTTGTGCAAATCAAACCTCCTCACTTCAGAGGTAATACAGTAAGTTGTTTCTTTTTTCTGCAAGCTAACACTGCAAATTCTGTACATCTCAGAGAATCGTATTACACTGTCTTTTTTCCTTTAATATTAGGAGTTGCAGAGGTCACACTGCGTCTACATTGTAACTCCATTCTTTTCAGTGAATTTGGACAAATGAAACCAACTGAAATATCAGAGAAATGGTATTGACGAACGACATGACCTTTTAGCAATCTTACTGCTGCTATCTGTACTTTTAAGAAGAAAATATGTCTTTAAAATGTTATGGACATTAAAGGAATTAAGACATTACTGCATGGAGCAATGAGTAAATACTGTTATGATATTAACATTCACACTTTCCAATGGGGGGGGGAGTAAAAAAATTAGTCTGAAAAACTGCGTCTTTTAATTTTTTGCATTTTTGTATTTTTTGCCTTTATGAAAAATTATTTTACCCTGTATTTTCTAAAAACAAACGATAGCACATTTGTACATTTTTTCCTGAAATTCAACTATTTGTTCTTATTCTTTCTGTCTCTTCATGCACCTTCCTCAAATATTAGGCAACCAAAATCTAATGCAAAGCAAAAACATTTCTCCATACTTTGTAATGAGAATGAAGAATGCCCAGTTTTAGAAATCCAGCTTTGCAGACCTTCATTACTGGGCCTAAAGAACTACAGAACCTTAGAAATTCATTATGGATACAGAAAATCTTCATCCCAGGTTTGTCAGATTGTTTTTATAGTTTAAAGACACTGTACCAGTATACATTCCCATCATTTGCATTTACAGAAATGGAGTCCAGTCATGCAAAGATTCTGCATATGGAAATGGAATCAAAATCAATGGAAACTCTGTTTAGGAGACTTGCAAGGATACAATCAATGCTGAAGAGTCATGACAGAGCAGTATAGCTGGAACTCAACAAAAGCTTTCATTGGCTTAAAAAAATCCCATCCATACCTAACAAAAAGTAATGCAAAATATACTGCATAGATCCTATGAAATATGCATTCTGTGCACATGGCCACAAAATAGTTTGACTACCACTACATCCTTTAGATACATAAAGTACAAAGACAGAACAATATGAAGATTGCAGTTAGTCGAAAGGAAAGATGTTCCAAAATTTGTAATCTCTGAGGACAGTGCTGTGTCTCTGCAGGGTACAATCAGTTCTCAGTTCTGTCAGTCCTACTAGCATTCTTGTCAGTGTGGATCCCCACACTCACAGATCTATATTCACAAGACAAAGACAAAGACAATGGACTTTGAGCAAGAAGGGAATAGGATGCAGTTCCTGCCAGGTGGTTGCCCTGAAGATATTCCATATAGAGACATTCTTGTGCCACAACACCGGCAAAGTCTGAATTTTTCTGAAGGCTACTCTGCTTCCTACAGGCTGGCAGTAATTTTGTGGTATTATCTAAAACAAGTTGCTATCAAGAAGTAGGGTCTCTGCATGAAGACAGCTGTTTTGTTGGATGACCATCCTTGGTCCTCAGTGAAAACAAATAGCAATGATAACTAGCTGATGAAATTGAGCTAGTTTAGTGAAAACAAACAAACAAACAAACAAAACAGTAAGAAAACTTGTTGATTATCTTTTTCATGCTGAAGGGATACTGGATGCCACTTGATCTCAGAAAAAAAAAAAAAAGCTACCAAAAACCTACATGGAGTAGTGAACAGTTTGAAGCTGAGAGTTCTCCAACAAGTGCACCAAATGACCAGATTTTCGTTACATTTTAAGGCAGTATGGGATCTTTGACTAGAAGAAATGTAACAATCTGCATGGACTTGACAACAGGAGTGTGTGAAGTTATACTGTGATTGCTGCATTTAATAGCTGCTGATGGGCTTTATTTCTATTAATTCTCCACTCCTTTTTCAAACCCCTTTATATCTCTGCCCTTCCTAACATTCTGTGGCAATAGTTTCTGCAATTTAAAGATGGACCTTGTAGTAAAAGTTGAAAAGTTACTGAAGCTTAGTTTAGACCTACAGTCTAATAATAGAATGATCTATCTCTGCATTGTCATGCTTTGAGAAACAAGTATTTCCTTATTCACATCCTCACAGCAGTTTTGCAAGATGCAACACTTAAATGCAACATTATTTTGCTGAACCAGTTGATCCTCAGAACACTGACTCCTAAATAGCCTAACAATATCCTTGTACAAAACTTTTTAAAATTATGTTTCCGAGGGGTCACAAATCATTCTTATATCTAGGTACAGTATTAAGAAGCAAACAATTATGTGAAAGAAATAGAATTAGCACACCAAGCTCCTGCAGACCTGTGCAACTGTGACAGACAGAAGGAAAACAAATTAGTTCAGCAAGTTACTGAACAGACAATTTTAAATGATACTAGTTGAATCCCAATTTTGGTTTACTTTGCATAAGCCTTAATTTATTTCTGTTACTGAAAACATACCATAACTCATCTGTGATAGATTACTATAGATTTTTGAATTTCCACTCATGCATTTAAGATAAATGAGTTTTAATAAGTTTAATTTCAATTTATTCAAAGTGTTTTATAATACCAACATTAATTTTTAACAAATTAGATTATATTGACTTTAACAGAAGACCTCCTTTGGAAGCATTATAATTTAAACTGTCTTCACGAACCGTTGTAACGATTTCCTACTTAAAGTTAATTCTCCTGTGAATCCATGGAAGACAAAACAAAACCTGATCTATGGGAGCTACACTTTGCAATATTGTCTATATACAAGCTGACCTACAGATTCATTCTCAAGGGCTAAATGGTGATTTTGTCTGTTCTTTAAATCCTTTTGAGGAGGACGTTCTACTAGCTTATCTGTTATAGGTTTGTGGCATGTACTACATCCTTCTGGGGATTAACAACGCACTACTGAAGTCACTTCACCTGGACTACCAACTAGACTGGAAACAAGAACAGAAACTTGAAATGCCAGAATTTTTATTCAGTGAGTTCATAGCATTTTTCAGTCCCTCAGAGCGCATTATAAAAGGTGAAGTACTGTGTAGTCCATAATGTCTGACTACCGGAAAAATACAAAATAAAAGATTGAAATGGACCCATTATAGATCTCTCACCTACATTCCTTTTCGAAAACTAGAAGTCAGTCATTATTCTTTTCAAAATGTCACATTTTTTTTAATCTTTTTTAATGCTTTTAGAAACGAGGAACTGAAAACCAGGATTTTTCTGCTGTGGAGCCATAACATCTGAACTCAAGTCAAAATATGAGGGACCTTTCCTATGGTGCTAATGGCTCTGCCTATTTGATCTTTCATTACCTTCAGTAATTAATAAATAGTAAAATGTTAACTAAGTTATTTTAATTGATAACATGAGAAAACACAGCAGTCTTGTGACTCATTATCCCTAATCACTCACTAAATAGATCGACTAAAGATAATTCATTCATCTATGAAAGCATAACTACAGACTTGCAGATCATACTGTCTAGCACCTATCTCATGGAGCACTAAATGAAAATACCTTCCAACTCACAATTATTTGCAAACCTTTCTTCACAATGGAAGCTGGAAGACGCACCACAGGAAGAGTGTGTGAAATAATTCTGTCACATGACATCAAGAAAAACTTGCAGAGC
This sequence comes from Ibidorhyncha struthersii, assembly GCA_013398815.1. Classification (NCBI taxonomy): domain Eukaryota; kingdom Metazoa; phylum Chordata; class Aves; order Charadriiformes; family Charadriidae; genus Ibidorhyncha; species Ibidorhyncha struthersii. Next base: position 177,439 of record VZSZ01011086.1, read on the forward strand.
AACAGATAGACTTGGTACATAGCACTGACATTCCAGATAAAACGTTCAACACAACACAACTCTCTGTATAACCTCCACCTCTCTGCAAAACCACTGTACCCATCAACAGCCCCGTAAGTGCTAGAGTCCCACAATACCTAACTGATGAGTCCCACTTTTCTGTATCGTGGAACTGAAATAACTGCTCTGCAGTGAGACTGGATGTTTTCTCAGCAAGAAGGAATTCTGATTGATCAACTGAGCAGCAAAGGGCTTGAAGAAGTGGGGGGTTTAGCATACAGGCATATATACTCCACTTCAAAGACTTGATATTAGGAATGAGGATGTTCAGATGTTCCTTTAAGGTCAGTATATATTAGTTTTGCATCATGTTTCACCCATATAAAAAAAAAGAGTCAAAACAATAGGGAAGAGTCCAACACTTTCAGATACATACATTTTGTACATGATCCGTGTTACTTTCAATTTCATTCAGAGCATCATTGTATGCTGATCAGGAATAATTCAAAATATAGAAATATAAAGACATAAAATCTTAAGATATCAAAACCAATTATTTCTGGTTTGCAATAAAGACTGTCCTCAGACATCAAATAAAAGTCAAAATCTTTTGTTTATGTTTTCAATACATGCTTTCAGTTACCAATTGTCTGTTTCAGTCACAAATACCCTAGTCACATACCTGCTTGCAGTATCATCACAGATACATATTGTAGAAAAATCTTGCCAGCTTTGCTGTTTTATCTTACAATCTAAGCTTTTGCTTTACCCTAGTGCTATGAAATGGCAAGTATTACTTACATTTCCTACACAGACACAACTAAGGGACAATAATATGTAATAAAAACTTAACAAGTTATAATAGTCCAATAATATATTCTTTAGCTAAAAACTACTTTCTACAGTTAAAACAATCGGCTCGGGGACAATTTTCATGTATTCAAATAGAAAAAAAATGCACATCTGAATTAGTGAGATTAATATTTCTATCAATAAATTAATCTAACCTGTTTTACTAAAGACAAATGAGGATCATTGTACAGTCTTCTGTACCCATGAGTGATTCACTACCCTACAGGCTCATCAGTATTCTGCACACACTCTCACAGCTATTATGCCCCGCACCTTTGTCCATTTGCCCAAGAACACCCACAGAAGTTAATGAAAAGTTCACAGTCTTAAGGCATTTGAATATAAAGCATAATTAATTTCCTACAGCTGGAATTTAAGTTATTAAATGTCTTTCGTATTATCAAAAACTACATTCAGTTTCACAAATGCAGACAAATATGTTAACAATATAGAACAGTGAAAAGTAACCCTTGAAGTTGCCTTATATTGCTGTCTCTTTTTGACATTGCTACAGAAAAGAATGAGAAATACTGAATCATGAACACCGGTCATCACTTATATGAATTACAGCACTAATATCAACTATATCAAGGAATAAGTGCCTTCTTAAGGACATAGATCTATAAAAGAAATACTCAGTAGCACACACTACTCCATGTTTTTAGTTCTTTAAAGTGATACCTAGTTTTAGCTGTAGATATCCACAGTTTCTGGACATCAAACTATATTCTTAGTGTCTGTTATTTTGCTTCAACAGAAGCTTCAGAATTTATTTTCATTTCTCAAACTGAGATGATTTGGAATTTTTCAATAAAACAGAACTTATATCAACTAAAAGAGGAAAAAGAAAAAAAGACACAGACATATTCCACAGTGCGCAAAAGCCCACCAGTGCTGCTCTTAACTAGAGCTCATTGACACCACATTCAAATCCTTGATTTGAACTGCAGCTGCCAAGTACTTCTTAAGTATTCACTACACTAGAGCAAGAATCATTATCTAAATGAATTGAGTCTCAGTCTGCCATATTGTCTGAGAGCTCCCGGGGTCATTCATATCTTAGTGTGGGAAACTAGGGATTTACCCTCCCAGCTCTACGCCAATTCCATTCTGTACCTGGGAAAAAGAAACCCTTTCAAACAAGCATTTTCATCAAAATGTGTTCCCACAAAAACTTTTGATTTACATCTACTAGTGATTTATTTCTAACCAGCCCCAGAAGGAAGGTCTATCTGTCAGAATAAACCAAGTCTTGAAGCACTGTAGAGTCTACTCTTGCTACAATTTTTTTTTAGAATAATTTATTCTAAATCAGTTCCACCATATTCCCTACAGAGTCCTATACACTGTAGTGAATGCAGTCATCTATGAGGGTTCTTTGTCTCAAAAATAAATAAAATAAAATAAAATAAAATAAAATAAAATAAAAAAAATAAAATAAAATAAAGTTTTAAAATCCCCTAAATCTGAAACAAATTAAAAATCCTCAACACCTAAAAAAACCCTGCTTTTATTTGCCAACCACAGTATGAAACAGCAGCTGGACTCCCTAAATGAAAAATCACAGCCCTATAATCTTATATAAAAAATCCTGTATGATTACCTGCCTTGATATGTGACAGAGATATTCTAAGAAACAAGCATTATTTGCACCCATGTACCTTTCATGAGAGAGTGAGCAGTTTTGTGTAGCATTTCTCCTCTCATTAAGAAGGAGACAAGTACAATGCTGACATCCCTGTTAAGAATAGATAGAAAGAAAATACTAGAAGTTCTCGTTGTCTAGGATACTGATTTAAAATCCACTGAAATGCTGCACTATTCCTATAAAGACTCAGAGACTAAGGCTTAAAATACTTACTTGATAATGTCTCCTTCAAGAGCAATCACTCGTTTAATGATCTTCTGTTCAGGGTTTCTAGGAGACCTGAGACAGGGGATAAGGTTATACAGTCAGTAATGTTCCCGTTGTTTTAAGAAAATGAAAAGAAATTCCACAAAGAAATAGACACTATTAAAGTCATTAGGAGATTCCATGTTCTCCTTGACATAGCATCAATCATGATGTTCCACCCTGACGTGAAGCTACTGTAATCATTCTCATTGCAAACCATCATTGAAAAGCAGATGCTGAAAAATGACCTGCTTCAAACACCACAACAATCAACACACTTTTCATGAAAAATACACTCCATAATATCCAAAGTAGAATGTCCCACTACCAATGAAAAGGGTACCTTTGTAAATAGATTGATGTATTAAAAGCTGAATTCTCTATCAAACTTTAACATCATATTGTGTTTAAACATTCATGTCATTCACTCATTTTGTGAAAAAAAAAGTCTCCCTACACTATATTAATATCTATCAATAATTTAGGTAAATCTTGCCTAGGGAATTGTGGAAGTTTAAAAAAAGTTGTAAGCTTTTCTGAAAGTTTAAGCTTTATCCAAAGCTTCTTAATGCAATATTATTATTATATGTTATTTTCCTATAGGCAGGTTTTATTGAGTGGATTCTGAACATGCATTACATAGTATTATGAGAAAGTAAAGCTGAACTTGCATATCTAGCCTGAGTACTCCAATTTCCTGGATGCATATTAATAGATAGGACTATTAGAAGTGTTGTTATACCATAGTTTTGACTGGCTAATGTAGACACATGTGCACCATAAAATTTCTTTCCTTTCTATATACTTTATCACTTTTTTTTTCATTCTTCACTGTTAGTCATATAACTATGCAAACTTAGTAGAGTGTTTTCATGTTATTTTAAAAAATATCTTTATTTGCTGCTTGTGTATAGGAAAGTCAGTGAATGCACAAATAGTTTTGATTTTCTGCTGATGCTGCGGTTCTGTATATCAGACTCCAAGTACAGCCTGCTAGACATGCAATCGCAAAAGCTTTGGATTACAGTTTTCACGCCTAAAAACGTCAGTCATGCCATCCTCACAACAAAGAAGTACCTTTGAGCTCATCTCTGGTCAACTGGTAGCACACCAGGATTACATTTCCTTAAAAAGCAAAGCCGAGATGAGTCTACATGAAAAACTTCACACTGCTGCATGACTAAAGGCATTCACAGTTCACTTTCTGTTCCAAAAGTTATAAAGAAAAATAGTTTCAGGCTTATTCAATTTTTTTTTAATATGAAGCCAAAAAAGTATTCCAAACATTTTTAAAGTGGTTTGGGTTTTTTTTGTGTGGTACAATATTTTTTAAATATATTGATATTTCAATGTAATGAAAAAAAATTCAAGAAGCGTAATTTTGAATTTTAAAATATCAAATAGTTTCACTTTACAGTTTACCAAGCCTGAGAATCCTATTTTCACAAAGCAGTGTGGAGCAGTGAACATCAATAAGGACCATACTTTGATTCCCTAGTCATCTCTGGAATTTTCAAATCATGATATCATTTACAGTAATATTTTATTTAGCATTAATTTTACCCAAAGAGTTGCACAATCCAGTTCAGGCTTGTCTTTCATGCTCTTTATCAGGCTGAGAATACACATTTTTATAACATTTTACATGTCAGTCTTAGGAGGAATTAATCAAGTTTTAGACGCTCCTATGATTCAAATATCTGGATTATCTGCAGCACTTCCTGATGCTGCTTGCTGCTCCCTCACAGGCTTCAATGCACTCTCATTCAAACACTGACCACCTCTCTTTCTCAATCAGAGCACAGTCTAACAAAAACCAACACACCCTTATCATTACAAGCCATTATAAATAAAAAATATTTGCAAAAATTACTTTACTGGTAATCAATTTCATTTTTAATTCATTTAGGATCAGATTGCAATATTTTCATGTAAAATTTGAGTCATGGAAATAATAATACGCAATGTATGTGACAAACTATGCATTTCTCAAAGACTGAATGAAACCAAATTTTAAGTTTACTCTTTCAAAACTGTGTTCTGTTTTAACACCTTACTGTCAAAGATTGCTTGAAATTCCCCATGTAAGCATTTTCACTTGATTAGTGTGTATACCTTGTAATGTAATTACTGACCTCTCCCTTAATTTGCCTTCCTTGTGAAAAAACTTGTAACGACCTTGAATAAACATCGCTCTAAAACTGAAATATGAGTATTTGTTCTAAGAGTGGTTACTTTTCTGCCAATAATGACATCTTTAACCAAAACACATAATTTATGGGAAAGACGTCAAGGAATTCCTTACAAATAGTTATTACAAATATATCATAAATATATTTTTAATATTTAAAGCCAGAATAGTTTAAAAATAAACTTTATCCTAACATTCTGATTATAATTCATGAAAATGGCAAAGGACTGATAAGAGAGGGAGCAGCAGACTCAAACTGGCCAATAACATGGGCATTTTTAAAACAAAGATTTTCAAGAGGAGAGCAAAATGTTTCATTCAAGACCCACAGTGACTGAATAGGAGGTAAAAGACTAGTTCTGAAGTGATGGATAGTGATGCCTTCCTGAAAGGTTTTTAGTGTAACACTGGGATTTCATTGATTATGGAAATCACAAAACCACACAGATATAGGCAATTTCTGTCTTTGAAATTTCACAGCAGGTATAGAACAAATCAAACAATGACGGAGAAAAAAAACCCAAAACATTGTAACCAGTAATTGTTTAGTTCTTCTCTCTCCCTGATATCAGTGAGGTAACAAACGATAATCTTTGAAAATGGGATTTGTTCAAAACAGGAGGAAATAGAAAAACAAAATAAACCGTTGATTTAACAGGTTGCACGTCTCCTAAATTACATTGTCTTTTTTCATTCTCCTTATAGAATCATAGAATCATAGAATTGTCTATGTTGGAAGAGACCCTTGGGATCATCGAGTCCAACCATCCACCCTACTCTACAAAGTTCTCCCCTACACCATATCCCCCAACACCACATCTAAACGTCTCTTAAACACATCCAGGGATGGTGACTCAACCACCTCCCTGGGCAGTCTATTCCAATGCCCAACCACCCTTTCTGTGAAAAATTCTTTCCTAATGTTCAGTCTAAACCTACCCTGTTGGAGCTTGAAGCCATTCCCTCTTGTTCTGTCATTAATTACCTGTGAGAAGAGACCAGCACCAACCTCTCTACAGTGTCCTTTCAAATAGTTGTAGAGTGTGATGAGGTCTCCCCTCAGCCTTCTCTTCCTCAAACTAAACGGTCCCAGCTCCTTCAACCGCTCTTCATATGATTTGTCTGCTAGGCCCTTCACCAGTTTCGTTGCCCTCCTCTGCACTCGCTCCAACACCTCGATATCTCTCTTGTATTGAGGTGCCCAAAACTGTACACAATACTCGAGGTGTGGCCTCACCAGTGCTGAGTACAGGGGCACAATCACCTCCCTACTTCTGCTGGCCACGCTATTTCTAATACAAGCCAGGATGCCGTTGGCTTTCTTGGCCACCTGGGCACACTGCCGGCTCATATTCAGCCGCTTGTCAATTAGAACCCCCAGGTCTCTTTCTGCCAGGCAGCTTTCCAGCCACACCTCCCCAAGCCTGTAGCGCTGCATGGGGTTATTGTGGCCCAAGTGCAGAACCTGGCACTTGCCCTTATATGAAAGGTCCTATTCAGGCATGCTAATTTTAAGAGATATTGTGTGGGAAAAGATGAGATTTCTATCACACAATGAAAATATTTTGTCTCCAAAAGATGTCACTCAGAAAATGTAAAGATCATTGATATGAATTAATAACAACCATCCATAGATTTACCAGTTGGACCCATATCTGATGTTTCACACAGCAGTCAACAGTCTTTGACGATTTTCTAAATCAGCCTCTCAAAAAGTTAAGATCACATTTTGCTCAGTAAAAGTATCTCGTCTACATATAACCATTTTTCACTATGCATGAATTAGAGATGTCAGTGCAAGTAGAAACAGAATGACTACGAAAATCTCAAGCACATTACAAATATTAATGCACAAGTAACAGCTAGCAGCACATCAGGAATGCACTAGGAAAAATATCTCTGGGAAATAAATCCACTTCTTAAATGCAGATTGAATTCTACTCCACTCATAGTCACTTTTCCTTTTTCCATGAAGAAAAATGGAAAACACGCAAGTCTAGCAGTGTGTCTCTCAAGCCATCAAGTTTGAGGATAACTCATTGTTACCAATTTCTCTTTAAACAGCAGTATGCTTTGTTGAAGCACCTCAGGAGAATGACCACTGTATAATACAAAAAGAAAGCAATGGCCTGCGTAGCATCCAAAACTGATAAATATTTTTGATTTTATCTGTCAAAACAATTCTTCAAACTTCACCTACAGATCACCTGGAGGCTGGCTGCAAATAATAGAACAAAAGAGCAACATCCTCTCTGTCTGAAATACCTCCTGCTAATGGGACATTTCACTCTGCCTCAGCAACAATTTCTAATTTGTTCCAAACTTTAAGATTACACACAGTGCAATGCAGAAATCCCAGCCTCATGCACAAAGACATGAATCATGACATCAAAATCCAGATTCAGAGTTTTAGGACAAACAACTTACAAAGGGAAAATTAGACATTCGGTATGTATTTGTTTGTGGCTTTCCAGATGCAGCCTTAGCAACTCAACATAAGCAACCTGCCACAATAAGCTGCTGGTAATAATCCTAGCTCCTACTCCTAAACCTATATGTTTGTCTTATTCTCTGTTGACTTTCAGCTCTATAGTCCTCATCCATATGCAGCTGTCACTAAAAACCAGTGAGCAATTCCACCATAGTAAAAGAAGAAAAACAAACGCTTGTAACATCACAACATCATCAACTTTGGATTAAAGCCTCTCACGTTTGGTCACTTGTTTGAAAAGGAATCAAGCGAGTTAGGTTACGTAGTGGTGAAGGTAGATCACCACAGTGATTAGGGCAGATTCAAATTCCTTATTCATCCACAGCAAGTACTTCAAGATGCAATATTCTAACCTCCAGTCTATGCATTATGCTGGTGCAGTTCTCCCTTTATCCAATTGATATTGCAGAAAAAAATGCAGACTACACAGGAACCCTCCTCTCCCTACACATGAATCTAGTTATAAAGTTAAAAGATATGCTTTAGCAGAAGAGCTGTAAAGAGTTCATTTTCCTTTTTACAAAAAAAAAAAAAAAAAAAAAACACGCAAAAAGCTTTTCAGAGCTGAAGACACACTGCATGTTGTCATGGAGAGAAAATATCGAGAGGATGGAGACTCATCAGATAGCTGCAGTTGGGATTTATCAGTGACGCATCCCCAAAACCACAGTCTGAAATAAACTAATAATTGACAAGTTCATAAGAAAAGTTAGTTTCTTGAGGATGGACAGAATAATAGTTGAATTTCTATTAGAAAGTGACACTTTGTTCTATTTCAGGAAAGAACTAATAACTTTTCCTAGTTACCACCTCAATGTCGCTTCTCCAACAAAAATGAAACATTTATGTTTTTATTTTTAATTGTATGCTCTTACAAAACCCACACATATATACGTACACACACACATATTTATATACACACACATACATTTATATAAGCATCCCTTCTTCTGTGTTCAACCCTGTATTGAAAAGTATGGGACTGTAGTACTACAAAACACGTTTGCCAGGAAAGACAGGAGGAACCATACAGCCAGCAGGAAAATCCACTGTTTAGAAAGTGACTGTCAGATAAAAATGGTGACAATTCTCTGAAGGTTTTCTCCTTTCCTTATTGAGCAAATGAGTCACAATATTGCTTCTAAACTTTTCCTTTTCCATCATTTCAATTATTTATTTACTCTAATGGATATTGCTTAGCACAACTGCTCCATAACCTAACTAACATTTGATCAATCATGAAATTTTCATATTATTCCGACTTGTTTTTATGTGTTATTTGACCCTTCTTTCATTCTTTGAGTTGTTTAACTGTATTCTGCTCAAGAGTGTCCACAGCAAATCATGCTTAAGAGCTTGAAACTGAAGATTCTACAGGCTTTTCTAGAGAGTGCTTTTTAGGCTATATCCTAAGATCCCAGGAATGAAGACAGTTGATTCATTTCTATTCTCCAGCAGGATATATTAACATGTATCCCCAAATGCTATGTGATATCATTCCTTGCCGAGCACGCAGTCTCTATAATAAACAAAAAAAGTAACCTACCAATCCTGGATAATGATCAAACAAAATGTTTGATGCTCAGACACACAGCAGACACACGAGAACCAACTGTATTTTTCAACAGATATTATCACAATAGCTATCATGAAAAGAAGAAAGAATAGACCTGAATAACAGTAAAGTCCAACTAAATAAATGCTACAACATACAATAATTTTTATTTTCTTTTTCCTTGCATGAGGACTCAGATGTTCTGGGTGCATGCATTAAAAAAAGAAGGTAAGACCTTATACTGTGAACTCATAATAAATAAGCCACTAGTATGTTTTGAACAGATAGCTTGAATTAGATACTTTCATGATCTACATACGCTTAATGTCACCCATCCATTATCCTAGTCAACCTGCACGGGTTTTGTGCTCACTTTTGAAAATTACTGCAATTTTGATACTAAGCGAGTATTTTCTAGAACAGGACAAATAACAGGTATTTATTAAAAAGTTGCAGTGAAAAGTGCAAGTGAAAAGTTTTCACTGTTTATATGTATATATCTATGTATATACATAGACATGTATATTACTGCTTGCACACGGCTTCACTTTTCATGAGACAGAAGCAAGATGTTTAGGCGCAGCTGGAAGTTTGCATCCAGAGTATTCTCGGTTTACTTCAGATTGAGTTTTCTGCGATTTGATGGTCACCTACAATTGAAGCAATGAACACTGTGTCGTTACAGCATGAACAGACTGAAAAAATGAAGGCCATCTTTTTCACAAACATTATTTCTGCTTTTATTTATGTTGTTAATGGCATATACTGGGAAGGATTTAACTCCATAAAACAAGATAAGGGGGAGCTTTTGAGATCTTAGTCTAACACTGTGATCCAAAGTCATTCAATCAGTGACCTCTTCATTTCCCGAAAGCAATTTCTGTCTGATCAAAAATTACAATGTAGTTACGGTTTACACTTCTGGGAATTCCCAGAATTGCTACAGGATGAAAAATTAGTTGTTTATCTCCTCCTTGATCCTTTTGGGGATCCAGAAAACAGCCACAGCAGTAACTAAAATGTAGATGGAGTCGAGAATAAATGGCATTAATATACCTACAGGATTGGGAACCTCAAATTACAGTTTTGGTGGCTTTACTTTTAAAACATGCTTGGAGGAAGAGGAAATAGAGAGGCAATAGAGATATCTCATCCTTATTTTCTGCCTTGCTTAATCAGATAAACAGGGGGGTTTATATGGCTGCATCATACACCAGGTAAAGATGTTGACCCTCAAAAACAGTTTTGTCCCCTTGGCCTATGATGAAGGAGCTTTCTGTTGCCAGAATAGTAGTTGATGCTCAAACTCTGTACAGTAGGAACTATGTAGCAATATCCATTCTTTCATCTCTCCCAGTACTATAGCTATAGTAAAACAGATCCAACATCAAACTCTAAATGTTTTATAAGAATGCAAATTTACTTAATATATGCACATATTTTCTAAACCAGAACATTTTTAATCTGTTCTTTTCACTTTTTTCCCAGTCCACAACTTCTATCTAAATTCCATACTTCCTTATGCAGATAATGAATCTCATAATAAACATAACATTTAGCTAATCATATCACAGGTTTTAAGACAATTTCCATATTGTGGAAAATAACACACAATTTAATAGTGGAGGAAAAAAAATGACCATGCTTATTTTATTCTTTTTTTCCATCATTCCTGTTGTAAATTTCTGGTTTATAGAATTTCTGCTTTAAATGTATCCAGTAACCAGGTCCAATATCTGTGTTCAGTTTGGACCCACCAGTACAAGAAAGATACTGGCAACTGGTAAAAATGACAGACCACCAAAATAATAGTAACAGAAGAGTAATGTAACAGCAGTGGCTAAGGAAAATGGGTCTGTGCAGATCGGAGATGAGACAAAGGCTTTAATTGCTGTTGTTATCTATCTAACTGGTGATTAGGGATCCAGACTTTTCAGAGAGGTGCACAGGAGAAGGCAGGAAGGAAACAACATCATTTGCAGTAAAGGAAATTCCAGTTGGAGATACTCCGAGCTTGACTGGACAGGCTCTGAGCAGCCTAACCCCACTTCAGAATTCACCCTGCCTTGAGTTGAGTGGTTGGTAGGACTAAATAAACACCAGAGGTGCCTTACAACATAAATTATTTTTCACTTCTAACTATGCACAGCCTTCAGTCTTATTGAAATATATGAACAATCATATACCTTGATACCTTAAAAAACAAAGTATCTCATCTGAGATGCAGGCTCCGATGCCAGAAGACACCGTACTGTTCACCTTAATTAAATGCTGTAGCCCATAGATGTATTTTTTTCTTTTCTGTCTTTTTGGATAGTGCCTAATTCTATTATAAAGCACTTTTTAGAGAAGGTTATGATATCTTGTCTCAAACATTCTGAGTGACAACGAGTCTAACATCCAGAGAAATTACTCCAAAGTTTAATTATCCTTGCTATTAGGAAATTGCATCTGCATTCAAAATTGAATTTAAACAACGTCAATTTCATGCCTTCTCCTCCAAGGCAGAAAAACTCTCAACATCTTATTTCTTCTTCAAGCAGAAATATTTAGGCACAACAGTTCTTCTTAAATTTCTCTTGGATTCATCAGCCAGAAGTCCTTAAACTTCTCAGTGTACAGTTAGTTTTTCCAATTCCAGGTCCACTTTTGTGACCATACTTCAAATTTCCTCCAACCTTTCCATTTTCTTCTTGGCACAGAGATGTGAGAAACCAGTACTACTCAGCTTGCATTATTATTACACATAATAATAAATTAAGTAGAGTAACCTGGTATTATTATGATGGCTTAATGCAAAATCTCTTTCCTATTTCCCACTATTCAGTTTATTTTGTATATTCAGGCAAAAAGCTCATCCTTTTCATCCTAGGAGCTGATGTCAAAATGATACAAAAAGTGACATCTAAACTGTTCTCTGAGTAAACTGCTTGCTAAAATAGTCAACCAATACAGTTTTGACTACTACTTGCACTTCACATTCTGTAAAGCATGTTTTTGGACTGTAACCATGTGATTCAGGTCATGCTGTAATGACATGGTCATGTTATTACTTATTGTCCTGTCTATCCCTGTATTGTTTGCAAGCTTAACCAATGATTACTAAGAAAACAGACAAAAACCAGCACCTAGCTTTGGATCACAAAGCAATCTGCTGGAAATATTACCATTCACAGATGTCTCTCCAACCATATCTACATCTTCACAGTTGAACTGAACTGTTTATAATGTGTCTAATGTGTCCCACATTAATTCCATAAAAGACAAGTTTCTAGGTCAGGATATTATGTGGTAGCAAAAAGAATTCTTGAAGAAAAAAAATATGCTATATTATGGCCTTTATCAAAATCATATTTATATAGTTGTTTTGTAATTGTATTGATAAAACATACCAGATTTGCCTGACAAAACCTATTTCTTTATTGATTGACCTTAACCATGTTTTAGCTTCTACTGATAGAATGAGAAATAAACTATGTGATCATTTTTCTCAGATAAGACATTCCTAAGTCCTTTCTCTTTGTTTTAAATACTGGAAATTTATTCCAAGTCTGGAAGTCATTTGCATTTTCTCCTTCGTCTTTTTTCCCCTTCAACTGCTAAAGAGGCATTTTCCAAATGGTATTCCATACTGCAAAAACTGTTTGAGTCCATGCTCGCCTGTCAGTAGCAATGTTTGACCCAGTTTTGACCTTAAATAGTGTTATAACTTTAAAGGAAGTGACATAGATTAACAATTTTTTTCAAACAGAAATATTATGCAGAAATTGTACGTAATTTTGGCAATGTTAGCAGATAATGAGAGCAACAGAAAACATTCTTCTGTTGCTCCTGGATACCCTCTGGCTAAGTTTGAGGAAGCAGGCCTGTGTCCTAATACTGGTTTAGTGAACCATTTTGAACATTCACCATTTTTCATCCATAATTACAAAATAAGTACTTGAAGACAGCAGTTGCACCAACTGGTTAGGCATAAGTTCCAGTGATGCTTGATTTGCTCAGCAGCTCCAGTGGAAAATATGTACAAAGATATAATTAAACATATGAGGAAAACTGTATTTCTAATGACATCCTGGAATTCTTAATTTAACTCCACATTACATTAGCATTTCTTACTTAAAAAGCAAAATAATGCACTGCCAAAAAACTATTTTGTTTTTACTAAAAGTAGGGGTTTGTAATAATTACAGATTGCAAGCATGCACTGTTGGGAAGGTAGTATTTTATTTTTATTAAATTTTAAACTGTTTGTGCATAACCTAAAACAATGCTTCTCTTAAAATTCATGGGGAATTCTAAGCAATCTCTAAACAAAAATGACAATCTGAATACATCACCTGCATAAATCCTCAGTAGAACAGTCTTACACTTTGCCATATAGACATTGAATAATTAGAACATGTAAACAATTTTCTCAAGTTCTGCAATTCTTGGACATCCATGCCTGTTCCTCTCTCCCTTTCTCATGAGCCACCATTCCTTAGCTCCTATGTTCTGATTTAGTGGCGTTTTCAAACAGAGCAGGAATATATGTCTCCAGGGATAACACATTCAGAAGGAAACTAGCTTCCATGGTAAATACCCATCCATAATGTATCTGCCGGTACCAGACGCTCTTTAGCGGAGATCTCCTACACTAAGATGAAGGAGTGGAGGAAAAAAAAGATCTGCATACTTTCAAAGCAACTGAGCTTTCCCTGGTCTATTTACAGCATGCTATGGAGTTGCAGCCTCATTGTTAGAGGAAACATCAGTAGTAGCAGATTTTCCGCATTTTTCATAGATGTTGAAAGGTTATCGCAAATAATTTGGATCTTTGTCAGTGGATAACTATGGACTCTCTGCAGTGGACACTAGATGTATGATTCCCGTGTGACAAAATTAAGCAAGCCTTTCTAGACTTTGGAATCAGCAATCAAAATTGTGCATCTGAAAAAATTTCAGAATTACATACAAGACAAAGTCAAGAAAAAGACAAAAAGAAAAAAAACAAATACATCTCCATAAGAAGTTACCATTTTAAAATTTCAGCCAATTAGCTAAAGTGAGGCAAGGAAAAATTTTTTTTTTTTTTTTAAAAAGAGGAAAATTGAAAACTCTAATTAAAATGTTTCACTGTGGTAAAACTAATTGGTACTGCAAAACTGTATTTCAAGTAACTCTGAAAAACCTCAAAATGCTATAGCAATTCACAAGCACAGCTACTATTTTGAAGTAAAATCTCATTTAATTGGTTCTCAGCCTTCCAATCTAACCACTTCGAGGTTAAACAACTCAGCCACTTGTAATGCAGACTGTGTAATCACAATAGTTATGTGCACTTGACCTTCTTCCTGTTAACAGAGAGACTCAATTAATTACTTGCTGTTTTAACTGGCCATTTCACCTTATCTTCACCTCTTCCAAAAGGGTTGAAACACTCTATACCTTAACCTTTGACTTTGAAAGCACACATAGAAATATTTATCTACCAAATAGGAAGTTAGCACAATCTAGGAATGAGAGTATCTGGGCTTCTATGCTTAAGTCAACAACAGTAATATATTCACTGTTTGATTAACCATTATGCTGTAGCGTAGGAACCATATTTCATCTTTACTATAGCTGCCCAAATATTCTACTCTGTAATGGAAATAAAATATGACTGACTTCTGTTGCAATAGACAACAGAGGGAAAGGCACAGAAAACTGCAAAATGTAGTCAAGTGCTTGAAAATCACTCTCAGATTGCCTTATGGAATACTAGATAGAAATAATCTACTTAATATGTTAGTATGATTCTTAAAATTATTCTTATTTTTAAAGAACCTTATTCTGCAAGATGCACTTCTATACCTTCTTTAATTCTGGGATTAGACCTGTGTTCAGTGGGAACTCCTCTAAGCATACAAAATTAAATAATCAGTTGCTGTCCTAAGATGCCAAATGTGACTACACGCTACCCATTGTGCAGCAGTTTTCAATCATTTTACCTTTCTGATGGGGTTCCAGAAAACTTTTCCAGTTATACAACACCTCCGCAATTATTCAAAATGTATTGATTGCATATTTAGATGTTAAAAATATCAGTGTATTAGGAACCAAAATATTATCGCAAAAGACATTTAGAAGTTAAGAAGCCTAGGTCTCACATTGTCTTTATTGGAGACCAAGTTTAGCATCTCAGATAGGAATA
Organism: Ibidorhyncha struthersii; assembly: GCA_013398815.1. Taxonomy (NCBI): domain Eukaryota; kingdom Metazoa; phylum Chordata; class Aves; order Charadriiformes; family Charadriidae; genus Ibidorhyncha; species Ibidorhyncha struthersii. The sequence goes on from VZSZ01011086.1 coordinate 192,597, forward strand.
ACGTAACATTTACAAAACAAAATTGTGAATCTGAATAATCCGAAGTATTTGTCTATCTTTGAAATCACCTGAACTCCAAAGCATATTGTTTTTTAATTTTTTCTAAATGCTACTTCAAACACACATTGAGAAAATCTCTTTCTTGATATTTCTGAGTAGATTGATACTTTCTCACATTTAACCTCTGCTACGGTCAAGAAACTAAGCCTTCTGGATGAGTTGTCTTTTGTAGTCAGTGCACAGAAGGTAACAGACAATTAAAGTGGGATGAATCACCTTTTGGAGGAGAATCTCTCCCCTCCTTGACTACAAAGGAAGCCAGACATCAGCTTAGTCTAGCCATCTTAATATTAAATGATTAAAGACAAACTGCTTAAAAATATTGTTTCATCTACCTTATAAATGTCTGTAGTAGGATTTTTTAAATAATACAGGAAAGCAAGTAAAGTACTAATGGCGAGTTAAAGGGAAGAGGAGTAACAATATAATGTATGCTTTTAAAATTGTTGTAATACACTTTTTTAGTAAAAAATCATTTAAGAATAGAGACGTTATGTCAATGTAAATTCACAGAAAAACAAACCAACCAACCAGCAATTTAAAAGATCCCTACAGAGGCCAAGAGAAGTCTTGGTTTCAGAATTATTCTTAATTATTGTTATAAAACAGTGTCACATGTAATAGAAATACTTTTTGTGTGTTTATGACATAGTTGATTTTCATTTTCTATCTTCCAACTAATAAAAGGTAAAGACAGAGTCTTAACTAAGAAACAATTTTGCATCTCTATTCATGGCTATTCAAAAAACTGTCCATAGGACATAATCCTAAGGATCTCTGTGTTCTCAATAAGCACACAAAGAAATAAATTATTCCCAGACTGTATAACATTAAATTCACTGGAATTTGTATACAGTTATATGATAAAATAACATTTCAGAAATAGAGAGTGATGCTGAAGAGAACTTACTTATGTAGTTGAAACCTTAGTATTTGTTACAATAGAGTACAGAAAAAAAAAATGAGAATTAACATTAGCAAAACAAAAAATGGGAAAGTTACCTACATATTTTAAACTAATGGTTACAAAATGCCATTTGCAAAAGTTAGAAGATACGATTAAAAAAAAAAAAACAGCCATAAGACAATTAGACGCAGCTAAAAATTCTTGCAATCAAAAGAAACCAACCTAAGTTGTTGGGGTTTTTTTCTTCACAACTTCTGCTTTTAGCTTAGATAGCATTTGGGGAAAAATGTCGATAATTAACTGCAGGTATCCACCCTGCAGAGGAAGTCAAGCTGAATTAACCATAGATTGGCTACTGTAACAGAAATCCTTGTAATAATAGGAGTTATGACCTGCTTATGAGGATTTAGCAAAGAGCAGCAATGGGAAATTTAATAGGGAGTATTTTCCCACATGGTACTCTTTCTTAAAACCCGATCTTCTATGTCAGCAGGTCATCAAGCATTGTGCTCCATTTGATACTAATTGTATTGTCCTCTACTTGTGTGCTTTCACAGATAGAAGAAGGGACCCTGCACAATAACTGAGGATATTGCTCTAAGAGACTTTGATCACTTGAGCAGGCATGAAAGAACTTTGAGGAGTCTGTCAAGAATAAAATGGTGTCCCATGTTGGTTTTTGCCATGAGATTTTTAGGATTCTGAGCTGCAAGACACTTCCTCTTGTATGATGACAAATATATTTATTTAAAAAATTAAAAAGGGAAGATGAAATAAATCAGAAGTGTCACCAACAGTGAACAGCATGAATGAGTAAAATAGCTATACTTACAGATGATTTTTCCCTTCACACAAAGCAGTTTACAAGCTTTTTAGGTAGTGTTCCCCTTCTCTGTGAAGACCAATCTGCTCTCCCTTTCTTCCCCAACTGTATACACAGCCTCAGGGTTTGGTCTGCACACTTGCTTCCCAGCTCTTCCCACGCTACAGTCCGCTCTGGTTATTCCACCCAAAATGAATTCTTCAGTCTCAGGCAGCAGCAAAACCAGCCTTAGTCCCATCCAGCCTGTCAAACCCAATCCTGTATGACAGTTTCCCGCAGAAGGTCCCTGTCACCTTTTTCTCCAAGTAAATGATATGCTGCTCAGAATATTGCTAGAAAAAGGAGAGACTGGCAGAAGAGGCGAAAAGGGAGGGGAAAAGGCTGAATTAAACTTTACAGACACTTTTTACACATTCTGAGGATGCATTCCTCATTCTCCTATCCACAAGGAAAAAGTTCAAACAAGTTATTTATCATTTTTGTGTCTTTATTATTTTTTTCAGAGTGGATCCATGTTAGAACAAGGTGAATTCTAGTTTTACTATATCTCAAAATGTTTGTGCCAGTCTTATGTTTCTTTTAAACTATCGATTCATTGCTTTATTTTTAAAAAGCTTTTTTTCTGAAAATTTTCTAGAAAAAAAAATAAAGTTCTCTCACAGAAAACAGTCAAAAGGATAGCAGAAAGGAAATGCAAGCCAGAAGGACTGAAGTGTTCAGTTTTGGGCGCCACAATAAGAAGGACATTGAGGTGTTGGAGAGGGTCCAGAGAAGGGCAATGAAACTGGTGAAGGGTCTTGAGAATAAGTCTTATGAGGAGTGGCTGAGGGACTTGGGGTTGTTTAGTCTGGAGAAAAGGAGGCTGAGGGGAGGCCTTATTGCTCTCCACAACTACCTGAAAGGAGGTTGCAGTGAGGTGCGTTTTGGTTTCTTCTCACGAGTTACAACCGATAGGACAAGTGGAAATGGAGTCAAGTTGCGCCAGGGGAGGTTTAGGTTAGGCATTAGGAAAAAATTCTACACTGAAAGAGTTATCAAAGACTGTAACAGGCTGCCCAGGGAAGTGGTTCAACTGCCATTCTTGGATGTATTTACAAGCTCTCTAGATATGGTGCTCAGGGACATGGTTTAGAAGTGGGCCTCGTAGAGTTAGATAACAGTTGGACTTGATCTTAAAGGTCTTTTCCAGCCATAATGATTATATGATTCTATGATACAGGCTTGTGTCAGAAACTAATATGGAAGAAAGCAATTCTTTACTTTTTAGCAGCTGGAAATGTTTGCAGTATTAGCAGCATGAAAACCTCTAAGGAAGAAATACAAGACATGGTGTGGGATTAACAAAACATTTTAAGAAATTCTACTGGCTCTACTATCGAATCTTTTAAGTATGTGGTTCACATATTATTCTGTATTTTTTGGACAGTACTGACAAATTCTGAAATGTGTTGACACTCACTGTATATATTGGGCGTTGCTGACACAGAATATCAATTAGAAGCACAGAAGCACAGCTGAGTCAAATTTGGCAGTATTGTCTTCGCCATTCTAAACTTAAGCCTTTATATTTTCATGAGAAATGCATATCCAAAACAGGTTTGAAACACAAACTTTAATGCATCTGGGTTTGAGAGAAGCACTTTCACGCCCTTACCTTAAGAAAGCAAGAGCAATATTGTGAATTACTGAGGTTATAAAGAGCTGAATATCAAGAACAAAAATTTTGGGAAATCATACAGATCTTGGCAACACTGCTGCCTACTGCATCACAAATTTAATCATTTAGAACCATCTAAACTTTTCATTTTGATTCTCTTAGTAATATTCTACTATCCATTCCTGATAGCTATTTTTTGCAGACAAAGGTCATAAAATATATACTGGAATATGTTTAAGCTGTATGGCGTATTGTTTTGAGATACTAACTGTATACTTCTGGCTTAAAATCAAAAGATAGCTTTTGCATATACACTCCAAATGACACATCGTTACAGAAACGGTTACTAACACAGTTCCTTAAAACTAAAAGCTGTTTAGTAAGTGGTATAGTAGTAGGTGTGTTGGAGTCATGATGGGCCAACTACAACCTTACTACTCCAAAAGAAAAAGTACAAGATTATAAAAAGTTGTCTATGAGTTTTGGTTAAAGGATTATATAATTCAGAAACTTCAGGATGAGGCTATGTTTCTTTTTAACCAAAAATAGCAATACTAAGACTTAGCACTTATGTAACTCTGTACATTCAAAGCACTGAGTGACAGTACTACTAACATTTGTGATTTATAGTGTTTGATAAAAAGCTACCAGTGCAGTCGTCTTTGCTATTCAAGTCTGCTGTGCAGACAGCACGCAATGGGACTAGTCTTTACAAATTGGAATGTAATCAAAATGTTATTTAAAATAAAAATAGTTGTCACATTTGGAACAGAAGATGTTTCTCTGCTTTAAGTTGTGATCAGTTCAAGTTGGCAAGATGAGTCACCAGCAGCAAAACAATCAGAGACAGGCAAGGAGTGCTCAGCAGGCAAGGATGTTTGTGATATAAATGTGTCATATAGGAACAAACTGGGAATCCCTCAAATTCCTGCCTGTTTATCTGCTCGGAAGAGAAAAAAAAAAAGAAGCTGTTCTTCCTTTACGTTTTCACAAGCTAGTCTTTGATAGGATTAACTCTTTGGATGCAGTGAATAGCAAGTACACCTGACCCCTAACGCCCCGCAAGAGGCATTCCAATTCGTTCACAGGGGAGATGAAAGTGCTGGTACACTCACAGATGTCTCTCCATAAAGGGCAGCACCTGCTACCACCACAGATGGGTTAGTCCAGACAGCACATCCACTATCTGAAATAATAAATATTTTTTTGAACTTCCTTTTTTATACTTTGATTTCATAAAGGAAGTATGGGGCAATATACATAAAGGGAATAGTTGGAATACTTCCCCAATATCATTATATGTTGTCTTCAATTGAGAGAGGAATGTACATTACACGACATTTTACACAGACGTCTTTAGCCCATTGATAATTAGTTTATACAGTAACTGTGAGTGCAACAAGATTATTGCTGGTTGAAAAAACATGGAGAATGCTGTAGCTAATCTGTGCTCTTTTTCAGTTCCTATGTTTTATAAAGATAACTCTGCATCATTTCAGGAAGGATTTTCTTCATGTGGGCTCTACCATGAAAAAAATATAGCCTGCATACCTGTCCTGAATCTGAAGCCAAGAATCTGAAGTAGATTCAAGGTTAGGCATCTCAGTGAAACTTGACACAGTCTGGACTCAACTTCTGTAATGCAAGCAAGTTTTTAGTGGCTAAACTTCCACCTTATGAAAATACATAGGCCATTGTCTTGGCACAATTGTGTAAATTCATAGCTTATTCACCAGAGTGCGTTCTTTGTTTGTTTGTTTGTTTTATATACTTTAAGGTCAATAAGGAAGGGAAACAATCCTGAGTCTGACTTCTTACACATGTCAGGGTACGTATACATGTGCTAGCAATGCCATCATCACCAGAAGTTTCTCCTTACAGCTCTATGAAACTGCAAGATATGTTTGTTGGTTGATGGTAATTATCCTCATGATTGCTACTAGTCAGCACCAAATATAAGACAGTTACTCCAACTTCCAGTAAAAGAAGGATCAAATTATTTTTTCTCTGTCAGGAGCTAAAAAGGAAAATATGGGCAGCTGCCATGAAACAACTATGTTTGGTAGCCTGAGGCTTCAGGTCACAACATTTCACTCTGTCATACAAAAGCCTGTTTAACAGCACATGACCCAAATAAACAATAAAGCTTATAAAGTAAAAAAGCATAAACCAAGAACTATGAATTCATTTGAACAGTCACAAGAAAGAAAACACATAAAAGAAGTTTTCAGACACCTAACATTTCACTCACTTCAGGTCACAACATTTCACAACTTGATATTGAGCCTAATAAGTTGTGTTTGACTAAAACACAACTTGGCATCCTACCTTCAGTTGAAGATTCNTTGTCCAATACCCTTTAAACTTTTCCTTGAGACCAAGTTTGATGTACAGAATAGGCCAAATGGAAAAAATTCCACTGCCCATATTTAAGCATGACTAATTGTTGGCATAACTGTGGAAGAGCTTCCCTCTCTCAAGACGTGGATGACAAACACTTAAATTCATTTTACATCCTTAGAGTCGTTAGCTAATCCAAAGACAGATGTGAGATCTTTTTTCTGTTATACACTTACATACTGCTGTCACCATGACTACGTTCTGAATAATTTAATGCTGTTTGTTTGAAAGAAAATTCAACAGGAGAAAAAAAAAACTTGCACTTCCCTCACATCATCTCCAGCAGTCATTCTCCATTTCTTTAAACTTTCTCCCCTCTTCTGCTCCACTAGCTTACATTTGCTGGTCTATACCTTGGATGAACTGGAAGAAGTGGTTGTTTTAGTCAGAGGAAAACCTGACTTAACGAAAATGAAAAAAAGAATGTGTAAAAAAAGTAACAGCGTAACCTGAAGGAGTGGTGTAACTACTGTTTGTGTTAGTGAGAGTGTGAAATTATGAAATTAATAACAGATTTCTCTCTTATTGATTTTCTTATTTTGGTGCATTGAAATCGTTAACTTGTTTGAATTTATAACACAGGAGTCTAAGTAGAAAGGTCAGATAGACTAGGTGGAAGCCTGTTTAACAGCAGATGACCCAAATAAACCATAAAGTTTATGAAGTAAAAAAGCATAAGCCAAGAACTATGAATTCATTTTAACAGTCACAAGAAAGAAAACACATAAAAGACTTTTTCAGACCCTTAATAGTTCAATGCTGGTTTGTCCCGCTGACAGTTGGCTGAGTAAATAAATTTCTACAACAACCTTGGTTTGCAGATCTCAGATCACATTTGTTCTTTTAAATATATTCTCAACTTTGACAAGATGGTCTGTAGTCCAGTCTTTGCAAGAGTCAACAGAGTTGTAACTATACTCATGAAGTAAAAAATATTTCACAGCTTATGGAAAAAATCCCAACCTACCTTGATAAAATGCTAAATATAAATAAGTAGAAAGTATATGGTTACCCATTTAACAGTACTTGGAACAGTATTCACTCAAGAACAAGTTTGTAAGCTACAGTAACAACTCATAATCATATTATGAACACAAATGTATTTTTTCTTTTCTTAAAATATTAATGACATCAAGAGATTGGTTTTGTAGATAAGGTGGAAAGAGAGAATAAAAACTTGTATAAACTCGAATTTTTACTGCCAAGTTAATTCATGAATAAATGAGTTTTAGATTGCTGGCAGCAGTTCACTGAGACATCACGTACCTTCCAGAAAAATTTTAGACTGCAAGTATCTTAATGAGACAGATGCAGTCTTCTCCACAACTGCTGAATCACAATTTCGTCATTCATGTAGTGGAGCATAAAATGTAAGAATGAAATTAGAAAGACGGTCTCCATAATAAATTTTGGAAAGAAAAATAGTTATATAAACACTAGTGTATACTGTGTATTTAATGTTTTCTATTATGTGTGGAAATGAAGCCCTGTGCTCAACTGATCAGTTTATAATCATACATAATTTAGAAAGTACTAACATAGTTCAAATGAAATTTTATAAAATGAACAGTGATACTGGATGCCCAACTTAAGACACCTGAGGGCCTCATTATTTCCTTGGTTGAAAGCTTCTTTTCCACTTAGTTCAAAGTGGGCATAAAAGTCATTATGTATATAGAAAGACTTTCAGCTGAGTCCAACTCCCTGCTCCTTACAGGACTACCTAAAACTAAGTCATATGACTAAGAGTGTCACCCAGACACTTCTTGAACTCTGATACGGTTGGTGCCATGAACACTTGCCGAGGGAGCCTGTTCCAGTGACTGACCACCCTCTCAGTGAAGAACCTTTTCCTAATGTGCAATCTGAACTTACCCTGGTGCAAATCCATTACATTTCCTCATGTCCTGTCGCCAGTCACCACAGAGAGGGGAGATCAGCACCTCCCCCTCTGCTGCCGTGCCTGAGGAAGGTGTAGACTGTGATGAGGTCACGCCTCAGCCTTCCCTTCTCCAGATGGAACAAACCAAGTGATTATCAGCCGCTTCTCATAAGTCTTGCCCTCAAGGCCTTTCACCATCTTGGTTGCCCTCCTTTGGACACACCCTAACAGTTTGATGTCCTTCTTATATTGAGGTACTCAAAACTGCACACAGCAGTCAAGATGGGGCCGCACCAGTGCGTTGTTGAGCAGGACAATCGCCTCCCTCAACTGGCTAGCTATGCTGCACTTGATGCACCCCAGGACACAGTTGGCCCTTTTGGCTGCCAGGCTACACTGTTACACTGTTGACTCGAGTTCAACTTGCCATCAACCCAAACCCCCAGATCTCTTTCTGGGGGCTGCTCTGTTTGTACGTATAACCAGGATTACCTTATCCCAGGTGGAGAATCTGGCACTTGCTCTTGTTAAATTTCAACATTTGGTGATTGCCCAGCTCTCTAGTCTATCCAGATCTTTCTGTAAGGCCTCTCTACCCTCAAGGGTGTCCACAGCTCTTCCATGTTGCAGCACAACATACTCTCATACAAGAAATGCATACACTCATTTGAGGGGACAGAGCAGGGCCTACACACTCTTTTCAAAGGACTAGTTATGACACAAAATATTTTTTTCCAGGGGCTGCAGGCCTCCAGGGGGTGGGGGACTGCCCTGCCACCTCACTGTCCCTGGCTCCCTGTGCCCCTTCTCTTCTTGCTTGCTCCTGTTACTCCCTGAGGGTTTTCAGTTGTGACTCCAAGCAGTCAGGCCACCCACTAAGCCAGAATGCCTTTGTCTTAATTCATAGAGCACTAAAGCACTACAAGGACCTAATTAGCATTGACAAAGTGGCTTCAACATAACTAAAATAAATTTTTAATTACTTTAATTAAACAAATGCAAATTCCCAAATGTAGATTAGTTTAAACCAGTCTAACAAAGCTCTAGTTCATTTCCATGCATGTTCTTGATTCTTCTCTGTGTCACAGAAACAGGTATCCCTTGAGGATGGCAAATAAATGAAAGCTTCTGGGTGCTGAGTAAAACAATTGCATATGCCAGCTGGTAAGATTATTCCAAAAACTAGATGAGCAGCTCAGGGCAAGAGAGGAAATTGCTACTTTGAGCAGGAAAAAGGAAGCTTCACAGATTTTGATGCCTGTGCTGGCCAGTGAGGAACCACATGCTGAAAGCTGTACAATCCAGCCTGTCAGTGGCAGTAAACTAAACTTCACTAAATTGTGGGATGGAACAGATGGATGAACAGGACTGAAAGGCAGAAATCATTTTATCTTGCAGAAACCAGCAATGCTGGCATAGGTAGACAATTACAACTGGGGTTTAAGAAGTCACCAAACTTCAGGAGAATCTACCAGCTTTGGTTGGAAGTCAGTAATTAACAACACTGAAAAAACTAGACACAAAAATGTTGGTGGGGGTTTTGTTTTGTTTTGGTTTGAGTGTTTTTTTTTTTAATTAACACTGAGAGCAGCAACTTCTGTAGAATGAGAGTAACTTTTTTAATTACTGTAACTCAATTCCTTGTAACTTCCTGATTGCACTCAGTCAAACACAGTTCTCGGTTAAATCACTTTAAGCAAATTTGAGGTTTGGTTTACTCTAGTTGGTAAGCAAAGTTAAAAGTGAACAACTTTACTAAAAAACAGTCTGTTATCTACCAAGTGCAGTTTCCTATTTGGCCATCATGAGGCATGATAATTACAGTAACAGCAGGGGAAGGAATGGATCCTGATAGCCTCCTGCATCGATGCCTCTGTGTTCATCATCATTTGCGTAGAGCTTAACAACACTCTGTCTCAGATCACCAACCCACTCACTCACCCAGCTACATTCCTGCTATTTTCGACTACTTTGCTTCATTAAACCTTACAAGGACTGTGATTGCAGGCCACAGTTGGGAAGTGGTTACACACTTTTTTTCTTCCCTGTAATTAATACAAGGAAGCCTTTAGAGTCTTACTCTGGCATTTCCAAAGTAGTTTCATTTCAGTTTACTTTTTTCTACGAGGAAGGGCAACTCTTGCTTTCTCTAACTTGGGTAGAGGTTTGGACTGAGAGTCCTCTCTGCCCTTAAGTGTAGGAGTAGGGATATTTTTACGCTATTCATTGTAGCAATAAATGGCCAGTGGGGTCACAGGAGATTTAGCAGATTACACCAGGCAATGAGACAGTTCTAAATAGATTTTCTCACTTTGAATAATACTTGCTGAAGTCAAATCCTGCAGGAATAAACAGATTTGACAGATAACATGTCTATAATATACTAGTGCACAAACCTATTGTTTACACACATAACTGCATATTGGATTTTTTGACAGTTGAAAAATCGCATAAAGATATTTACCGTTTTCAAGTTTTTGTAAAATAGAGAATATCAAGCTGTGTTTAAATACTTAAGGAAACAAAGTAATCACACCATTAAAATTTTTACATAAATTATCTAGTAAAAGTGAGGGTTAGCATAATAGTAGGTTTCATTGAAATGGAAATTTCAGAGATCTCTGCAATTAACCACTATTTATATATAAGCTCACTTGTCAAAGTCACTCGCTAGGTATTATGGACCAAATACACTTTTCACTATGAATTCAACTGTGCAAGTGCACTCTGCCTCTTTTCTGGTAAAGGTAGAATCACACCAATAGGCCCACTGACATCTAGGATAGAGGAATGACATCCATATTTAAGAACAATTTATCTGCCCAGACCTTTTTCCCGTGCACAAAAGGCAGCAGAAATGATTCTGTCCTGGCAGCTGTCTTTCTGGTAATTTCCCATGTGACCCCTAAAGCAAAGCAGAAAGCTGGAGTATGAGCACACCAACCCACTCCTCCTCTGGAACGAGGAAAGAGCTCAAATTCAATACGTTCTCCTTCTCTTCAGGTGGAAGGCAATCCCTATAGTCCTCCTATCAGTACATACATACCACCTCCAAAGACAGGAAAAAAGTAGGAGGGATGATAGCAGGAACTACATCTTCTCTTCATCAAGTAGAAGCTCATGTACATGGAATATGTCCAAGGATTTTATATCTTCTAACAGAAAAAGAGTAGAGGAAGGTTTCTATTCTCTCTTGTTCTTATTTTATTCCTGACAAAATATACTATTCAAAACTCATCTACCTATTTACCCACAGAGTTTTCTGACACTAATATCTGCTGAATACTGCCTCCTAAAAAATCACAGAATCACAGAATAGTCAGGGTTGGAAGGGACCTCTGGAGATCATCTAGTCCAACGCCCCCGCCAGAGCAGGGTCACCTACAACAGGTTGCACAGGACAGCGTCCAGGCGGGTTTTGAATGTCTCCAGAGTGGGAGACTCCACAACCTCTCTGGGCAGCCTGTGCCAGTGCTCCACCACCCTCAAAGTAAAGAAGTTCCTCCTCATGTTAAGATGGAACTTCCTATGTTCAAGTTTGTGCCCATTACCCCTCGTCCTATCAATGGGCACCACTGAAAAAAAGACTGCTCCCATCCCCCTGGCATCCTCCCTTCAAGTATTTGAAAGCATTAACAAGATCCCCCCTCAATCTTCTTTTCTCCAGACTAAAGAGACCCAAATCCCTCAGCCTCTCCTCATATGAAAGATGTTCCAATCCCCTAATCATCTTTGTAGCCCTTTGCTGGACCCTCTCCAGCAGATCCCTGTCCTTCTTGAACTGGGGAGCCCAGAACTGGACGCAGTATTCCAGATGCGGCCTCACCAGGGCAGAGTAGAGGGGGAGGATGACCTCCCTCGACCTGCTGGCCACACTCCTTTTGATGCACCCCAGGATGCCATTGGCCCTCTTGGCCGCCAGGGCACATTGCTGGCTCATGGTCATCCTGTTGTCCACCAGGACTCCCAGGTCCCTTTCCACAGAGCTGCTCTCCAGGAGGTCGGCCCCCAACCTGTACTGATGCATGGGGTTATTCCTCCCCAGATGCAGTACCCTACATTTACCCTTGTTGAATTTCATTAAGTTCCTCTCTGCCCAACTCTCCAGCCTATCCAGGTCACGCTGTAAGGCAGCACAGCCTTCTGGCGTATCAGCCACTCCTCCCAGTTTAGTGTCATCAGCAAACTTGCTGATGGTACACTCTATCCCTTCGTCCAGATCATCGATGAATATATTGAACAGGACTGGACCCAGTACTGACCCTTGAGGGACACCACTTGTTACTGACCTCCAACTAGACTCTGCACCACTAACCACAACCCTCTGAGCTCTATCTGCTAGCCAGTTCTCAATCCACCCCACTGTCCATCCATCTATCCCACACTTCCTAAGCTTGCCAGTGAGGATGATGTGGGAGACAGTGTCGAAAGCCTTGCCAAAGTCAAGGTAGACAACATCCACTGCCCTCCCCTCATCCACCCATCTAGTGACCTCATCATAGAATGCTATCAGATTAGTCAGACACGACTTCCCCTTAGTGAATCCATGTTGACTACTTCTGGTAACCTTCTTTTCATCCAGGTGCTTTGAGATGATACCCAGCACAAGCTGCTCCATCATCTTTCCATAACAGTCACTCGCTGAGGAGATCAGCTCCAGTGCAAGTGAGTCCACACTGGGGAAGGGGATCGGAGGCGAAAAAGGCCAGCAAGGGGCTCTTTTGGGGCTTTTCAAAGCCGGAGAAGGCGACTGGCTCGCCCTCGTGTTGGAGACAAAGCCGGCAGCTTGGGGGTGGGGCTGTGACGTGGCAGGGGCGGGGCCAGCACCACCCGCGGCAGTTCTAAACGAGCTATCAACTGTGATTCCTTTCAGAAGTCTTTGTCTGCTAATTCCTGCATCATCTTCTTCAGTACCCCAAGCTGTTTGGTAACAGATGATCTCCAGAGGTCCCTTCCAACATTGGATATTCTGTGACCTCCATAAAGATTAATTGCAACTGAAAATGGGCATGTGATTTATAAATAAATGTGATTTATAAATTTCTTGTTAAATAATAACAGCTTGACTGCATTGAATCTGCACTGCAGATTAAGCATGTGAAAACACAGAGTTCTAACTAAGTCCTTAAAGTGAAAGGATGACATGATCTCTCAAAAGAAGTCATACTACCTAACCTTGCTTGAATCATTTAAGACTGTCCTTTCTCACTCGGATTTATAACAAGACTGCTGATGAAAATATTTTCTTTTGTAACATAGTTTTTCTTTCCTTAGTTTCAGTACAGTAAATATCTTTTTTTTCCACATACCACCAACTGCCTGTACTTTTACCTCTTCCAAAGATGCTACTTATTGAGAACTTGCATTCAAATCAGCTTATTTCTAATTTTGAGGTACAGTGGGATTCTGCTAGGTAGTGTGCGAAACAAAAGGACATGCTAGAAACTGACAGAGCCCCCAAAAAGATTTTTGTAATACTGAAAATATTTGAAATTGTATTTGCAACTTGGAAATATTTTCAACAGCATATGAGATCACCAGAATGCACAGAAAAACTTAATTAGCAATGATACACAGAAAAATGAATGTCTTTTGTTTTGTTAATTATAAAGGGATCAGAGGAGACTGACAATGGGAACGATGCCTCTATTTCTGAGAAATTATCTGCTCTTTAAGAAAAAAAAGTCAAACAACATGAAATTACACAGGCCCATTACACATGTGAACTTCAGCTCTTCAACTCCAAATAAGCAGGTTTTTACTGTTAATTGTAAAAGTCAAGGCCAATTTGCTCGCTTCTACAAAAAATCAAACCATTCTTTGGTATTCATTATTTGGTATTTGGTATATCAAACCATTTCTATGGTATTCTTTTCTAGGATATATCAAGATAATACAAAATAAGTTAAAATACTCGGTTAATCTCCCATAGAAATAAATAGTAGAAAAACTTCCCCTGATGAAGCTAAGCCAAGACCGTGACTGTAATTCTCATTTGAAATCCTTACACTAGAATAAGGAAACTTGAAAATGACTGTTGAACTATAACCTATAACCTTGTCTTCAAATGCAGCTCAAGATTTAAACTTTAACCAACCAACTCATAAACTTTAAAGAGTATGGTATAGTCTTTTTTTTTTTCCTAGGATGCTTACCTTTGCATTCAGAAACTGCAAAATAATTTTCAATACAAACTTTGACAGAAATAAATAATATGAGTCCTGAAGCAGACTTCTTTGAAAGGAAATAAAGATACTTTTAATTGCTGTCTTTTCCAAAGAAGGGAGTTTTAGACCTCTTGGGGATTTACCTGAGCAATCCACAGACAAGCAAATGACACTTGATTAATTTTGGCAACAGAATGGGAATACAGAAATATGTTAAAGCATTTGAAACCACAGACTTGCCAGTTGGTAACAAGCAGGGGAATTATTCTTTCACTATTATTTTAAGTATGACACAGATGTTTAATTCTCATCCAACAACATATCGCAGTAAAGCATCTTTGAGGCAACCAGCCACCACCAATGCCTTTAAGAATGAAACTTGAATAAAACAAATATATTGTTATTCTGTGAAAATAACTTCTGTCATTACACTTTTATTTAATTGCATTTCTAAATGTCTTGGCAATAATTTCATAGTATACAGCAGATTCATTAGGCAGCTTTAATAAGATCATTAAAGCATTTGTTCATATTAAAAGTTCATACAAAAAACAAAATTCTAAGCCAATATCAAGATACTTATGATTAAGGCATACACGCAGGCATATTACTAGTTTTTATATTTATTCAGATTGCCAACTTTACAGTGAATACATTAATGTTGTCCTTGTATGTCACTTGCATTCAATCCCTGGAGTTAAACTAATTTGGCTAACATCCAGCTACAAATCACTTACTTAAAATTATCATTCCCTTGGTGAATATTCATTGGATCAGAAAGTAAATATAAAATGAAAGATGATTACAAGCCACTTGTCGCTACTTGAGCTTTAACCTAACCTTGTTGTTATCCACAAATGACTGGTTATTTTCCATTCATGGGCAATAATCTTTGCACCATTAGTAATTAATATATACATAAACATTCTACATAAACCAAACGACTACTGAATGATACTTTGCAGGCCACACCCACTAATAGCTGTGAGTGAATGAATTTTAAAAGCAATCAAAAATATATCTGAAAACACTGTGACTAGCAAGGAGAAAGTGAGGAGGAAGTAACAGTCTCTCATAAAATCCTCAAGGAAAACAAAAAATGTTTTTAGTAAATACTTCATCAATTAAATGTGTAATCTATGTAATACCAACTGAAGAAAACAACAGTAATCTCTGTTAGCCTATTCTGTTCTTAATTCAAATTGTTGAATTGTCTTCATGTCTGAACTTACTAAATCATATATTCTATTTTACTCAAAAAGGACAAATATTAGTGACATTCAGACAGGGGAGAACAAGAAATTTAGCTTCATATTTGTCATTTGGATGCCCCTGAGAGTGGGTACATTGCAGAGGCAACGTGATAGATCTCTGAATATAGCAGTGTCAAATATACTCTTTATTTCAGATAAAATTGCAGGAATGGGTGGGATGGAATACTACCATCATTACTGGTAAGATGTTTGATTCTTGCAACATATTAATGTAAGGCTTCTTCAGATCCAGGCCTAAAACCATCTCTTAGACAATAAATCCCAATAAAGGAGACTGTTACCAACTTTTAAAAAGTTTTAGCTATATTTAAACTTCTTAGACAAAGGATTCATAAACAATTTTTATCCTGAAAGAAGTCTGATTACTTTTACATGCAGCAATATTTTGGTGAAAGACATTTAAGGACTGCTATGAACAATAGCTAGAAATAAGAAACAGTGCCAGTGTACGTTTCACCAACTTTAAGAGATCATCTTTAGCACACAAAAACTCTTCAGATATATTCTGTTATTGGTTATAGTTACTATTTGAGGGTTGTTTGTTGTGTTAGTTTTGGGGTTTTTACTTTTTGTTATTTTAATAACAATGTATATTTCTGAAGGATTGCGGAAAATATATGGCTTCTTCAGTTTACACATCTAATTTCTGATAATCAATTTAATGTAGGTCTCTGTACTGATCATACTGTTTGTCTTGGTTTTATCAATTAATTACATCTAGGTAATATTCTTCCCTTTCCCTTTCACAGCATCTCTTTTCCTTGCAAAAGAAGAGGAAAAGCTTATGTCCTAAATTCTAGCTCTGTAAGTGTTGTGAGTGATCTAAAAATATTAGCAAAATGTGGAAAACAATTAGCATGACAGTGAATTCAGATCTTTGCCAAAGGAAGGTATTATGTGTTAACTATGGGTTACAAAGGTGATATCGACAAAACAAACCTGTCAAAACTAACAAAGCTAAAATTATATGGCTCTAGCATAATCTGGTTAATACATAGATTAAATCACACAGTTTTGAACTTTTCTGCCCTTCTTGCAAGCCACTATTTGATAGATATTCTGGATGGGACAATATTAAGTGCTACATCAATAAAAGCTTACAAGCAGAAACTTGATATATGTTGAAAAGTTTCCAAAAAGCATTAGATTTGTCATTTCAAAACACTAACATTTTAATTAGAAAATCAGACAGCCCATCCTTGTAATATGGTGATGTTCAAGAGAACAAAGATGTTGTCTGAACGTGTTCTGTCATAAGCATTTCTAACAATACAGATCTACTTGGCTTGAGACTCAGCATTTATCATTATTATAGTTTTGTAAAGGAAGAATTATTGTGACTTTTTTAATCTTGCTTTCCTCATTTATTATTTTTTCTTCCATTTGTGATTCTTTAGTGATTTTTATCATTAATATCATCCCTCCATGTTATGTATTACAATGTCATTTATTACCTGAACTGCTCACCACAATAAGTAAACACATCATTTCACAATGGCAGCATTGACCTAATCCGATTCTGAAACAGGCTTATCATTTAATACTACACATTTCATATGGTTGAACTGTCAAACCACAGGCCACTCAGAAGTGGAAATCACACAGTTTACAAAGTGATTCTAGCAGTACTATTTAGGCTGTAGCCTTCATAAGGAAAGTCCAAATGTACTAAAATATATCTATTTATAACAATTTTTTGTTTTAATATTTTCTAAGTATAACTGTCATTTAGAGATGATTACAGGTTTAAATATATTTTTGTTAATTTCTCTGACTGGTAATTAAAGAAATGGAGTTGGTCACATCTCATTTGGGTTCAATCAGTTTGGCTTCACATCTTACTGAGTCTTCAGCCTATTTATTTACATAGAAATTGCATTTTATTCCAGTATATAAAATCTTCTTGTCTAACTCTTCCATTCTAACTTCTTATGTTACTGAAGAGGTATCTCATGTGGATACAGCCATCTGTCTTTTCCATGCCACCTGCAGGGCTAGGAGCTAGCCTGAGTGCCCATTTGAATCTCTGTCAGAGTTGAGCCAGAAGTTAGAATATACTGATTTATAACACAGAAAATAACATTTGTTTACATAATTACATGGAAATCCCACATTCTACTTAAATCCTGATGATCAGAATTAAATTATTCTGCTTGCACTGCTAATAAAATTATGATGGTGGAGAATCTTCCATCTTACTCCACCATACCCTGATCGCTACATATTTCTCAGGATATATATTTTTATAAAGGATGAAAATGGAAAGATGGAGGCATTCATAAATGTTTTGACCCACAAACTTGTTACATATCTTGCTCTTGGCAGGGTTTTGCAAAGGTATCATGAATGAATACAAAAGAATACCACTTAATACTGACCAAAGGTAAGAATGCAATTATAAAACCAGGAATATCGCAAATAGGTTTGCTTAAAATAAAGCAAACTTTATTTTATTTTCAGTTTTGGAAAACTTTATTCAGAAGGACTTGACTTCTTAACGAATTTGCCCAAACTTGTTTGAAGTAATATCTACTATCTTTAGCAAAAACAACTTATTTCCAGGTCTCAAAATAAAGACAGTTTTCATAGGCCACTGGAAAAGGTTGACATAATTAAACCAATCAATGCATAGCTCTCAACTTACATGTTTTTCAAACCTTACATTATTATGTTCAATCATGTATGAAAATGTGATGAAATATCACTGCTTTCTGGAAACTTCTAAATATCTACAGGTTTATTGGTAAACAACAGAAAATACAACTGCTCAGCAGTAGCACTCATCACACGCCTTTGCTGAGGCATACTTGGTCCTCGTTTTCTCCTTTATACTCTCCTTTCTCCCTAAAATACCTACACATGTCCACAGTTTCCACTTTTTCTAATCCCCTTCATCCTGATCCATTCTTTTAATCTTCTTTCAGAACACAGTTAGATCTCTTATTCTCCTTCAAACTCTAGTAATATCTGCTCCAAAACTGCCTTTCTGCTCCAAAACTTTTCCTGATAGAATAAGTCTACTCTTGAGAGTACCCCTACTGTGGTTGTGCCAGCTGACATCCATCCAGAGACTCTGTATACTTCATTCTTTCCAAATTCTTGCCCATTCCAGACACCTGGACCTTTCAGCATGATACAATCTATTTACTTGCCTTAGCTTATAGAGGCCTCCGTCCTGAAACAGACTGTGTGGAAGATCTGTTGAGCTTCTCCTCCTCCAAATCCACTCTTGCCTCCATTATCTCTCCCTTCTGGAACTACCCAGCAAACAGTGATTTCCCTTTCTTTTCCCCTCTGTCTCTGCCATGTTCAAGTGTCCACCATGAGCTTCCTCTTGTTTTCAGTTCTTCTTTTTACATATTCTTCTTCTCATGTATTTTCTAACTTTAATTTCTATGCTAATGAATCATCTTCTCCCTAACCTCCCCATATATTTTTCATTTCCTTGCCGACCCACTTCAGCTCTTCTCCAAATACCTGACTTTCCCAGAAAAAGTTCAACATACTTGATCTTCTCCAGTTATTCTGCTGCTGTGCCCCGTTTGCTTGCTTCAACACAAAGTCTTACACATGCCACGGCCCTTACATTATCTCCTTCACCACTAAATAGGATAAAGTTTGGGTTTCTTCTTCAAAAATCTTCTTTAAGAGGCGGTTGGTTTTTTTCCTCTTCTTTATTTCTGTTATCTCTGGAAATTCACACACTTAAAAATCCCAACTGCATCGCATGTCTCATTTGCTGCAACATCAGTTTCTCTGCCCTTAGCAAATGCAATCTTGTTCCACTCATATCCACTCAGAATGCTGCTACAAAAATGATTCTTCTAATTTGTCGCTTAGATCATGTCAATACTGCTCTTGCTGTATCGCATCAAGCAAGCTATTACTCTACATTTTACAGGTCCCCAAAAGAGATACAAGAACTATATGTTTTCAGTTTAGCACGTATATGCTATTAAAGGGGTATGGATGGACAGCAGGTGAAATAATTGCTGTGTTTTGTGGTCCTGGCGCTGCACACTGACTCAGTTTGAACTCCCTGGAAGGAGAAGGTTTTCTCTCCCTAAAAACAACTGGGTATACCAGGAGAGAGAAACCTCTGGAGTGCTGGAACGGGTCCTTCCTGCAGCAGGTCTCTCCTAAACACAGACTTCAGGTATGAAAAGTAACAGATTACACTTTTTAAAGATACAGACGGGACATGCAAGTCTTTTATGAAACCTCAGGGCTTAACCGCGATAGGGGTGTGGGAAGAGAAGGGGAGAGTGAGAGTAGTGTGTGCTGCAGACTGTTTTAAGAAGTCCATGCAAGGTGACGGTGAAAGGCAGGCCTATTTTTGATAGACCAGAAGCACTATTCCAGGGTTTACACTTCATCAGAAAATTGTAAAAGGTTTGTAAATTTTTAAAAAGTAGGAAATCACCAAGCTAACCAATTGCAAGATGAGCGTTACAGGTTCCAGGACACATGCAACCAGGACACAGAGATGTGTTACTTAAGTTACTTAAGAGCCTAACAGGGTCCAAATGAACATTAAAAGGCAAATAGCATTCTTCAGCGAGTCAAGCAAACAACATAAATAAGTTAAGGAAAATCTATTTTACATACATATAAGACTCTCAGTGCAAATTGAAAATTATGTGGTTTGTGAGTAATGCAACAGGCACTGAAGAAAAATTAAAAATAAGTCCTGAACTTCATTTGTGCCCTGTGTCACTGCTTCAAGGCAACACTTATTTTTTAAAAATATTCTTTCACTTGCATAGGAAATTAAGAAATAAAATCTCTATATCATCATGCTCTTTATTAAACCAACTTAGCCATAGGCTGACTGGCAATTTACCTCTAATTGGACAGTTATAGATTTAACCATATCATCACATCTCTATGTTCTGTGGATGAGTATTCAAGACATTTTCTACAGTTGTGAGTGGCAAAAAGGGAGAGGAACTACATGTATTTTTGATGAAGGCTAGATCCAGCACAGCATAAAATATCTCAATTCATATAAAAACAAAAGCCTACCACAAAATCATACAATTATTTTTCCTTAGTTTATTAACAGTCTTTTTCAACAGAACAAAAAAACTTACAGGTGTGCTCTTAAGGATTTTTCAATCGCAAAATTACTACTGTTAAAAGTCCACAATGTTAAAAAAGATGTACCTAATAATAGTAGACAAGTTATAAAAAATGTTGGTTTTAAAAACTCACCAGTAACCACCAGTCTGTCTGCACTTAAAGATTTTCACAGGCTTTTTTATTACAGTTTATAAATTACACGTTTATAGTCTTATCCTATAAAACACAGCAAAGAAACAAAATTCCTACTTTCATGCCGGTGCAGGATAAACATACATCCCAAAAGTACAAAACAGCAGAAGAATAGAACGTGACACAATTGTCTGTCAAGGTGACTGCAAGGCATCACCATGATGCAGCTGGGAAAGAGACCCAGGTAATCTATCTGCAGTAAAGAAAAGAAAGCATCACTTCGATACCAAATACAGATTCAGCCACCCATTCTGAGGCAATTCAGAACTCAGGACAAGGAGAGGCAATAGTGAGGCCTGAAGCCTCACTATTTCACAAAAATTACAAACAGAATTTTGTTTGTCTGACAAAGCAAAGACAGAAGTCTATACCATATTCCCTCTATACACTAGGGGGAAGAAATTGGAGCAAAAAGTGGAAAGAAACGTTTATTAATCTTTTTAAATACTGTGAGGATAGAAAATGTTGACACAGGACCAATGACCATAAAGTTACCATGAATAAACTTAGCCTGAGATTAAACAAATGCTATAATTATTCCCAAAGAAGAGCCCCCCTCCCAAAGGCAAAAATAGACTAACCATTTACAGGATAAAAATTGAGATTTTTTTTAAAGTATATGATATTGATGCAGGAGATAGCCAGAGGCACATCTTCATGAAACAAACGGTCTATTTTAGCCTCCATTTCCCAAATGTATGGGGAGAGAACTTTGTACTATTGCCCTAGAAATGCCAGTACATCACTGATCAACACACTTTGTGATAGTACCAAATTGCATTCATTCTCATCACTTCCTTGGAAATGCAGATACTATGTTATTTGATGAGCACAATTTCAGCTTCCCTAAATGCTCTATTCAGGCAGGAACTTAAGGAAGAATATCCAGTTATTTCATCAAATAGTAGTTCATCTGCTGGATTCTCAGATAAGTGAAAATCAGCTGAAATAGTCTCCATTTTAAGAAGTGGAAGCAAGTTTTATACAGCTGGCATCTCACGTAGCAAACACACAAATAATGAACTAGATACAACTGTCACTCCTGAGTCACCACTGTACACTTCCCACATATTTTTAGACTCCGTTGATTTACGATAGACTAACATACTGCAAGTCACAGAGGTAGCTGTAGTATCTTCCTGTAATCTAATCACATTGGCAAACTGCAAAACCTTTATCAGTGTTGATGAGCAATTATACTTGTCTGCCCAGTGAAATCAATCTCCCCTGAGAATAAAGACTCACCAGTAGCATGAGCACTATACAGCTTAACGTAGTGCTGCAACTGCAGTACTAATCTGTCACGTGCTTTTGAGCAAACAGCAATATAACGCAGTTCTGTAATCATTTTTTTCAAACCATGTTTTTTCCTCTTTCTTTTTTTCTTTAACTAACATCAACTAAAGAAAAAAAGAAAAACATATGATGTGTGACAACAGTGGTGCTCTTCTGGTCCTGACTTTGAACTTAAGACTTTGGGGGAAAAAGATAGTATCTGGTAATATATATTGTGAAAACAGATTGTTGACCCACTACTTTCATTACTGAACATTTTCTCTCCCAAGCGGTCATTTTTAAATATGTGAGAGCATCCCTGGGAGTTTACCAAGAGAAGTCATGATTCTTACTTGTTTCTTGGCAAGTAAGCATTTATGATTAATATGGCCCTACTAAAGGAAACCAGTAACATTGTTTAAAGTAATGCTTTTTAGGAGCTTAACAGAGGTAATTTCTACACAAAAATAACCTTGGTGTTAACAGTTTGTTTTTACTGATGCCATCTTCAATGTGATTTGACTGAATATTGAAGTTGTTACTTTTCAATATTTATGCTGAAACGTCCATATTTTATCATCTGCCATTTCAGTTTTCAATCTGAAGGAAATGGACATGAATTATACAAATGCAATATATGCAGACATCAATCTCACAACACAGATTGTTTATTTTAATCAGTGTCACCCAGTGATATGCCCACACTTGTCAGGGTGGCTCTTTTTTACCTGCTTCAACCCTACTCCCGCCACCTCTTGATTACATCCTTGCTCTTTTCCTACAGTATATACCCTGATTAGCACCACTGTGTTTCCAGGGTTAGGAACATGTAGCATATGTCATGTAGGGTCACGTATGAAAAATAACTGGTGCTACAATGGGTCAGCTATTTTAATTCGGTCTATCACGAATGAATTTGTTATGCAAGACTGACAGCAATTTTATTCCCCGGCCACAGTCACGCATGGGTTACAAAAGCTTAAATCCCACAATGACAGTGGGATGACACATGAACACAGTGTCTGCTATTACAGTCACTTTGGCAAGTTATTACTAACTGAAAGATGTCTACTGATACCATAAGGGAGTAAAGTCGGTATTTATGCATACAGTTCCTCTACAACAAGTTCATATAACAAAGCAGTATTTGGTGCTCTTTGCTCTATCAGAGAGGTTACCAATAAAGTACTTGCACAAACTAAACCACCCTCAAGGATGACCCCAACTGATCAAGGCCAACATACACACAATTCAACACTAGTGATGCTGTAAATAGAGAAATACAGCCTCCAGTGACGTCAATATTCTTTTACAAATATTACATTTACATACACACAGAAATTATGAAAAGATGCATGTTAGATAGCTAGAGTGCACAATCTGAGTTACTCATTCCAACTAGACTAATACAAGAAACTGAAAGGCTAGCCAACCTCAACATATAAAAATGACTACAATTATTACAAGACTACTTTGCATCAGAATATAAAATAAGAGACAACCTTTCCCACTTATAGATTTAATTTATTTTTACGCTTGTCAGATCCAAGTTTGATCAAAATTGCTGCAAACAAAAGACTAGTAAATCCATGGTCCATTGGACAGTTATTGAAATGTCAATTTATTTCACTTGCTTAGTTCTATTAATTATATTCACAATATTAATGAGGAACACTAAGCTCTTTTCTTGGGATAACTTTTTATGTATTTCTAAGTGAATGCCTATGCAAGATAAAAAAAAAATCACCTCTTTTAAACTTATTTAAATTTTCCTACATTTTAAAGAAAGAGCAATAAAAAGCCTGACACAACCACATGTGAACTACTCTTCCCAAAGCTTTAGGAAATATAGATAAAGCATAATATTACCCCATGGCATCATTATAGCACTACAATAATTTTAGTAGCTTGAAGTATTAAGGTAAAATTAACATATTCCAGTGGTGATGGCACTTGAGTTTTTTCCAGAATGACTCCTCTATTTATAAACATATCTTGTAGAGTTCAATAAACATAACTTTTTATTTGACACAATAGGCTCAATACCTAACTATACTTAAATCAATGGTTAAAATTAAATCTGTCACATTCCCCTTTTCTCTAAACATTCAGGAAGTCATGGATCCAGCTAGCTCTCTGATATAAGAGGTCAACCTATCTGCTTTTATAACCTACAGAGATTTCTAAGTAGGCCTTTAGATGCCAATTAGCAGAAAAAAAAAGCAGCATGCTGCTGCTCTCTGGTCAGCTCTTAACTGACTTTGCTAAGAGAAAGGGAGAAATGATACTGGTGTCATCTCTCTGGAAGGTATCTCTGGCCTAGGTGAATTCTAAGCTGCCCTCTTTGGGCAACTTCAGGCTGCTCTTTGCAAAACCAGAGTGAGCTGAGAGATATACCCCACTGTCACTAAAACCTGTCCAGTAAATGTATGCATATTGTTTTACATTTTTATATATATACACATTACATTAATTTTAAGAAATATATAGATACAGAGATAATGACTATTACATTTCAGATTTTCTGTGTGATTTCCTTGTGAGATGGCAAACTTGTATATGAAAGAAGCTGCTGCTCAGGCTTATGTAAAACTCCCATTAAATCTTGTTGTCTAAACTGAATAGCTTGCATGTAAAAGAAAATACATAATATTCTAAGCTCTAAGATGCTTTGAGAATCTCACATGAAAAGGAAAATGAAAGGGAAAGGGAAAAAAGAAGAAAGAAAAAATAAAAAGAAAACAAAAAGAAGAGAAAAGAAAAAAGGAAACAAAATTAGGAATTTGCTGCAGACATGTAAACAGACTACCAGATGAAAAGCTGATGATTCATGAAGACTAGCTCATGCAAGTGTTGAGCCAAACAAGAGATGACAACTAACTTCAAATCTCACAAGGCCAAAATTGGTGAGCTTTTTTCCTCTCATCTTAGTTACGAATAAGAGTTAAGTTTTAAAATCCTAATAATAATTTATAATAAAAGCATCATAGCTGTTGACTGAATGTTTTGCTCGACTTTAATTGCAGTGTTCCCAAGACATATCAAAGACTTCACAGGACTAAAATAGAAGAAATATTATTCATCAGAGAGCTTGAAAATAAATTATTAAGATTTGGTTTCTATCACTTCTGTGGTTTATAATTTTGTTATCTTTAAACTACCTACATATTTTAACTTCTTTATTATTATTCTAAAGAGAAAATAATGTGCTGCCCTTTACCCTGTCAGACCCTTTCTAAATTGTCTCTATTTGAATGACATATATCCAGTTAGCCACTCCTGTATTGCCTGTGTAAAATGAAATTACCCCACAATCCATTTGTTTTGTGCAATGTAAAGTTAGTCCTTATTTGTAACTTTTGCCAATACTATATAAACCATTCAATACGCACAAAAAAAGGCTTTTCCTTGCTTGAAGGGCTTGTAGTCTCAGAAGAAAGTAGGATGATTTGACTACAAAGGCCATTAAAGGAAAACTGAATAATGCTTAATACCACCACCACCCCAGCACAGACATACACACACACACGCTCACTGTTCTTATGGACATTGCAAAAACCAAATTTTTTAGTGCCACTGAAGTAGAAAAAGGACAGACTTGTCTTTTATTTAAAGATACCACTGGGAAAATGCTTTCTGCCTCAGGCGGAGTAGCTACACCTACTCCAATACAGGATTGCAGACAATGCTAGAAGATGTAATCAAGGGCATCTTTGAGCATATGAATCTGCTTTCTTTTTTCCCCAAATCAGGCAGGGAAACAATTTTCTCAGCCTACACTACAGATGTAGATCCATATGTATCTTTCTTCTCTTCAGTATTTGGAGAGTTTATTATTATTATCAGACACTGAAACAGGCATATTTGGCATGCTTATTATGCCTTCCAGTACTCTGATCAAGACTGACAGGTCTTGACCACCTAGAGGTCTAGAGCAGGAGAGGTGCCCTCCACAATGGTGTTGAAGTTCACGTCTCCTGATCGTCTACAGCTGGTGACACGCAGATGTCCCCTCTGGCACAGTCACCCAGGTTTCCTTTCCAGGGAAATTAGGACATGTCTGAAATAGAACGGGGATGTGGCTGGGGTGTGCACCTGTGTTTCACAGTTGGAGATAGTCCCCATGACTCTACTTTAAGAACAAGATTGGACTACTCTACTTTAAGAACAAGATTGGACTAAGCAGCACAGCGCATTGAAAGTAGAACAGATTGTGACGATGCAAATAGTAAGCTGTTGAGTCTTCAGCAGGAAATCAATGTTGAAGGATGATTTTGGCCCTAAGAAAAATCGTGCTTATTGGCATTAAGAGTGGCACAGGACAGAAACTGTGGCAAATTAAAGGGTAAAAATATTTCACTAGGAAGAAGAAGAAAATATTTCCATGTGGTGAAGGCTTCTAAAGATAGTTTTATGGGTTTGCTTGCATTGTAACCTTCAAGGCACCAAATGCATTTATTTTAAGGCAGTAATGAAAACATTTATTTCAGCGAACTGAAAAAGCAATCTCATACTATTACTATACTGTCGTAAAGTTTAATCCATACCATCCTCAGCTGTGGCAGTTCCGATAATACACAGAGTATGTTATCAATGCCTGGAAAACAGCAAGGAAGCAGCTAGTCAAAATAAAGCACGTCAGTTCTGCAGTTCACATACAAATACGATTGAATTTCTTTTCCTATGTTACTATAACTGCTCTGCTACAGCAATTGCTCGGGTCTCATAATGACAACATGGGCAAGAAAAATGAAAAGAAAATTAAATAAAAGCAGGATGACCTGGAAATAAGAAACATAAACCTCCTTCTCCCTGTGACTAAAGGATGATATTTAATCAACAACTGTGTGCTTTGAATTTGAGTCAAACTACCTCGAAAGACCCTTGACCAAAGACAATTACTGTCAGTGAACGGCAGTTATTTTATGCAGTTTAGTATTTTCAAATTTGAATCACTCTTTTCTATTCACCTAGAGTCCAATAATTCTATATTAAAATAAAGTGCTACTAATATCATGTCAAGTACACTGGCTTAAGGCCAGAGAAGTTCAAGAGTAAGAAGTATTCCTACTTCCTATTTACCTGGCACTTCAGTTTATAGCTCTGCCTTGTGCATGGTATTCAGCTCAGGCAACATATTACAACTGTACACTAAACTAACAGTTTTGTTCTGAGTTTCCATTAAAATTCTCTGCTATAAAGAGGTTCAAAATTCGCCCATGAAAATATAGTCCTGGGAGGTATCGGGTCTCATCTCAAGAATGGATATTTTGATTTTTTCACAGGAAGTATCTGAGGAAAAAAAATAAAAAACCATCTCTGAAAACACAAAGTGAACTAAGCAGCGATTTGAAGAACGTTGGTCTGACAAAGGAGCCCTCAGTGTGGTGCAGAACCTTCACTTGCTCCAAGCACTCGCTGGGAGGTGGCTGGAGTCCCTGACAGCAGCAGCAGCCTTGGCTCCTGCCCAGTGCAGTCACAGAGCCCTGATAACACGTCTGCACGGCAGTACAGATGGATTCTCTTCAAGCATATGTCCCTAATGTGAAAGGCTGCAGTCCTCTTATACTCTAACATAAGCTTTCTACATCCTGTTCCGTTCTACAAAGAGGAACCAGATTTATTTTGCTTCCTTCTGCCATATGTGCTTCTGTAGAGAAAAGAGGATTTGTCGTAGTAAATGAGCACATCATACAAAAGGAAAAATATTAGTCTCATTTCTCTCTCTCTCTCTCTCATGCACAGACTTGACAGAGAAAAAAATAATCATTAAATATCAAGTGTTTAATGTGGACTCCTGCTTCTGATTTTTTAATACATATTCATGCTTAAACTTTCAAAGCATTTAATACAATCTAAAGAATATTGTAATTTTTTTTTTTTGGTCCATTTTCTAGCTGTCTTAGGCAACATAGGGAAGGAAAAGCAAAATATTTCTGATCCATGTTCCAAAGCCATGTTCTTGCAGCTTTTTCTCCAAGGTACCATTTGAAGCCACATTGTCATTTCTCTTTAAGGTTTATCAAGCATTGCAAGTCTCCCTTTGGAACCTAAACATTGTTGGAGGATAAGTAATTACAGAAAATGGCTCCAACTGCTGCTATAACGAACACAATTTTCCTAGTCAGAATAATGTTTTCAAGTTTGTATTAGTAAATAGTTGCATATGAACTGCTGCTATAATGAAGCATCTTTGAGACAAGTGATTTTGATAGATTCTCATAACAATCCCACTGCAATAATCTGTATGTAGACTCAGTTATTTCCTTACTTTCTTGTAGAAAGGGTAAGCTACAATGTGAGGAACCTGAAATGCACAAAATTATCTTTGCCTTATCTTCATCTGCCCATGCTTGAAGGCAGCTTTAATTTATTTTATATTACAAAAGTATCCACAGTCAAAATTGGTGTCAAAGAGCACTTTCTAGTCTTCTTCATGGCACTGCTTTCTCATTAAATCAAGAATAGTGACGATGTCAGGGCAACAAGTTGGCTTTATACCACAAGAAAATCACTTCTTCACCTAAAAGAAGTCTGCTTGGACTGATTAAACTAGCTTTAAGGCCAGATTGTACAGGTGTTTGGCACAAAACAGCTACTCCACAGGATCTAGCTAAGAAAGGCTTCTGTGGGAGAAAGAACAGAAGGTAGTTACCAGATTGATGATAGAACAGAAAACTGTCTCCCCTGGATAAAAGTCTAATGAAATTTTGGCTGTGCACTATTCAGAGAGGAGCGTGCATGTTTCTACGTTTGAAACGCCAGGCATCTATCTAGCCTCCAGAACTATCTTTTGTGCAGTCTCTCTGACTGCCAAATCTGACACAATTTGTTTCACAAGTACAGGAACTGGAATATGAAACACCAATTACCAGAACAAGAAGATACCCTTGGGAACAGTTATTAAATATGCATGTATATTCATGAATACTTCACACTTCTCCACTGACCACACTACATGAACATTCACTAAAATATGTAAGAGTTCATGAAAACTGCATGAATGACAATGAACATCAAATGAGACATTTTGTATCACTTTTTGATATGTGACATCTAGACCTTCAGGGATATTACCTCACTGTCAGACTCTTCAATATCTACCTTAGAATCTCTGAATTACCCTCTCCAGGAATCTGCATTGTGCCTTAACAGGCTGTATAGACAACATGCAACACCTAAGTTACAAGCTTGCAATAGGTTAACATAAACACGCATGAATACACCGGCACAAGGTATCATCCTTACAGTCAATGCTCAGGCAATCGTTTCTCCAAAAATTTCCTGTTCTTCCCCATGTTTTTTTCATCAAAGAATACTCTCAACATATTCTGGGCAAAACTCAACTTTCCCAATTTTCAAAATGTAAGTAAGACTCTGCTGTAAGCAATAACTTGGCATTTCCACCCCGTTATAGCATGTACACAAAGTACTTACTTATAACTCTGCCTCTTCCTTGCTGCTGACTTTGCAGACTGCTCTTGGAGCTCCTCTCTCAACCCAGCACTCCCTGCTCTTAGGACACTGAAAGGCACCAAATCCACTAACAGTTCTAAAAGAGAGTTCTCAGATGTGACCAGTAAAATGACTTGAAGTGATGCAACAAAATGTCTCTTTGCATGGTACCATCTGGAAATACAGTTCTCCTTAACTGGTCTACTTTTATGTCTCTTCTGAGACCTGAAATCCTTTTCTTGTTACATCAATCTTTCCTCCATCTACCCTCTCAAAATTATTTTTCAGGCCTTCTACACTCAATGCTCTTCCTAGAGGAATATAATTGCCTAGTCCATAACTTCCCAACTGTACATATAAAATCACATTGCAGTTATCTATAGATAAATCACAGAAATTAGGCAACTGACCACATTGGAAACTCATTTGCTATAGATCAGTTGCAATAGATTCAAATGCGTATATGGAGAAACTTGCATGGATCTAACTAAATTGGTTTAAACATCAACGTAATTTAGATCAGTGTCACTTCTTTTTGAGGGAGGGCCTTAAACAAGCATTTCTTCCCATTCAATGGAGGCATTCTCTGGATGTAACATATGACTTTCCTGTTTATAGCAGCACAGATATTCTATACATAGATTTGATTTAACTCCACCAAAGTGGGTGAATGCTCTCCACTGACACTGAATAGCTTTGCATTAGCTTTGTGGTGGAAGATATGCCATTATAAGCTAAATACAAAAATATTACATTGCAAACTTATTTTTCTGTCTGATGTACAATATACTGTTCTTGGTCTCTCATGTCAAACAAATCCCAATTATCTTTCTTTCCTCTTCCTATGCCTGTTTGAAGCAAACAATTTAAATCCTTTCTTTCTTTGCATTTAAAAGCTCCCTACTCAGTTGTTGGGCCATATCTAACACTGTATGCTATTAAAAAATAGCTGTATTTAATCCTCAAAACAAAGTTTCTTTTCTTCTTTATTATTACATAGGAAATCAATGTTGACAGATGGATCAAACTGTCTGCCCTCAAATGCCATTATGAGTGGATAATGAAGAAAAAAATGTGCAACTTAGATTAGATTACTGGGCTGAAAGCAGGCTATTCTAGTAGCAATTACAGAAAACTTACTTATTTACATATAAATAGCTAAGAAATTTCAACACAAAATGTACCTTAAGACATAAAATACAAAGTTCAGTAAAACAAGGCTTAGGTGGATCTCAGTGCTTGGTGAG
This sequence comes from Ibidorhyncha struthersii, assembly GCA_013398815.1. NCBI lineage: Eukaryota > Metazoa > Chordata > Aves > Charadriiformes > Charadriidae > Ibidorhyncha > Ibidorhyncha struthersii. Next base: position 223,018 of record VZSZ01011086.1, read on the forward strand.
GCAGTTACAACAACCATGCATCTAACAAACAAAAGATAGATAGAAAGCCATTATAAAGTCTTTATTGGAAGAGAAAGAACCATGGATTTTTTAATAAATGTACTCCCACAACAATCAGAGCTCCAATATCATGAATGCCTGACTTTTCATTCAAGTATTTTTGGAAAGATTCAGTTCTAGTATTAGCCAGTCATGCTTGTAGAAAGAACAATATTGAGAATATAGTTTGAACACACTGTATCTCTGCTTCTGTGTAGAAATACCTTAATTACAGCCCAAGGCTCAGTCAGCTGGATACCTACGAGTTAAGTCAGTGGTCCCTAACTTTTTGTAGACTCGCTTGAGAAAGATGGCAATAATCTGAGTCTCTCTAAGTTCAGCTTCTTTGCTCTGTCGAGACAGTTGCTGCTGCCGCCTCGGTTCCCGTCCACCCCAGCCCAAGGAGCACAGTGCACAGAGCCAGGGTAGATATGGCAATATTTGTACATATGGATTCCATGCTGTTTTGTCTATCTAATCCATGGTATTGAGATGACCTCACCAATTACAAAGTACTGAGCGAAGTTGTATGTACTGTATGTAAATATTAAACGTATTTAACAATGCTATGTGAGGCAGAGCAAAGAGATGATATCTTGCTCTGCATATGATGGATAACTCAAAGATACTCATCTCAATCAGAAATAAAACACTAATGTTTCCATTATGGTATTTCTGTTTGCCTATTTTCTTTTAATTTCATTAAAACTGGACTAATTTTTCAAGATAGAAATTGTATTATGCTTTTTTTTTGTTAAGTAAGTCCTGAGCTTTGTGGTTTAAGAAATAAAACTACTTCCTTCCTTTAAGAAATAGGCCCAAGACAAGGAAAAAGCATTTTGGACATATGTTCTGTGAACACCTGAACGTTTCCTTTCAAAACCAGGAAGGAAATATTTTCAAGGTGAGTGAACCCAGAGAAAACACTTCATATCCTGTCCTCCTTCAGTTTTATACAGTCTATCATTCTACCATGGCTTTTAGTGGAATAACATCACTCGTATTCTTCCTGAAGTCATTGTCATAGCAGAAGGAAAATAGAAAAAAAGGTGTTGAAAGCTGAAAGGTCCTGTAACATCCCACTATATCTGGATGTCTAAATGACTTCTGGAATGCATAAAATAGCAACAACTCTTATGGACATTTTATTTTCAGTTACATCTTGCTGGCAAAGAAAACAAGTCCTATTGGCAATAGTGAATAACGTCATCAAAAATGCTATCACTTAGCAGCAAGGATTTGATCAACAGTTATCTCTTACTAAATCATTCCCTCACTCACTGATCAAGAGCACTCAGTAGTCAGAGATGTACGTGGGCTTTGCAGACAACCCAGACTGCAGACATGACCAGATGCCAACTCATACCTGTTGTTCAATTACTTTGAACAAGAGCCTTTAAAGGATGCTGAATTCTGTCTTCAGGAAGGAGGTGACCTGTCTTTTGAAGGCATAAATACACTAACAGTAACTTGACAAAATGATTTAAAAGTTAATAACAACAGAGAAGGTCACGAATGTAAAGGAGTGGAACATAAGGAAGAAAAATAAAGGTTGAGTCCCTTGAAAGAAAAGATTTCTACAACTAAACTGCCTAAAAAGAAAGTCAGAGAAGAAAAAGAAAAAAAAATTCTGTAAATGTAAGGTATTTTTATTCACTGTAACTAAACTCTGGGGAGATCTATCTAGATGAGTTTCTCAGAGTGTCAGGCTAGATATGCTATGCAAAACATTTCTTTTCTTCTAATCCTGAGCAGCTTCTGCGCTGTTAATAAATCCTAGTTTTAATTAGACCACTTGAGTCTCAGACTTTTATGAAGAAATTATCATACAGGTTGTCCCAGAGAGACAAAACTTTCAATCACTAAAAGGTAGTGGAAAAAAGGTGGCTGACAGGGATTGCCAGTCAAAGAGGACAATTTTGCACTTCTTTTAGAGAGGTATATGACTACCGCAAGCCTAAGGTCATAGGCATTCTTCTTACTCTGTCCAAGAACAAGAAGCAAATTCAAAAGAAAGAGTGAAAAACAGAACATTTATGCCTTTTTTTCTTTCCTCAAACTTTAAATACCTAGGCAGACAAAAGGAATGGTAAGTACTTGCACCACTACTAAATGACAAAATCCCAAATACAAGATTGCAATTTCAGAGCCTAGAATTGCAAAGAATTTCAAATGCAACTTCTGATTTTATCAGCCTTATTTTTTTTCCCCCAATATGAAATGAATTAAAGGAATCAGCTTTTTTGAAAGCACTGAGAATGCTTATTTAGATTACATTAAGATTAATAGTGTCAGTTCAAATAACAGACCTGCAACAAATAGGAAAAGTACAGAGATCTGCAGTCAATAGAATGGTTAAAAACATCTGCTTTAATAGCTAATCAAATTTAAAGAAAAAAAAACCCAAACTTTAAAGGTCAGGAATTTTAAAACTTTGACAAAATATGTGACAAGTAGCTAGAATGCTGATGAAAGTATTCTGTACATGCACTCTCTAATCTCCTATAATCTTCTTTACTGCATAATTGTACAACACTCCCAAAGGAAAAAAAAATAATGTTTAATATTGATAATAAATTACTGAATGCGACTCTTGAAGTACATCTTGTAAACATGAAAAAATACTTTGCCAGCTATAATACATGTGTTATTTCTACTATTATAACAGTTGCTTTCTAGTCACTTCCTACTTTGCATACAGTTCTCAAATAACAAACACTTGCAGCAAGTAATATTATAGAAAGTAAACTGTCACAATATTTTTAGTACATATTTGGTCTGCAAATTTCACAAACTAGCTGTTGCAATCAGCATAGAGGCATTGCAGCTGTCACCACCTTTGAATCGGCTTAATAATTGTCCTCAAAAGAATATACAAATAAACCAACACCAGTAATTAACCACAAAATCCCCATGCAAAGTGAGCATTTCAAAATGCATCTACAGTATTCTGCAAGCATTGCTGTAACTACTGACTGAATAGAGGGTCTTCCAAAGGCAAAAATGCATTAAGTGCTTATCTCAAATTTCCCACATACATCTCATTCTATTAGGAAATCTTCCTCTTTTTTTTTTTTTCTTTTTAAAGATTGTAAGGTCATGTGTATCAGTAATATAATTCTTTCTTTTTCTCAATTTAGAGTTTGGTTGTTTTTTTTTTTTACTTTTGAACTGTACCTGTTATTTGACACTGCTGTGGCAAAAGCTGTGCGGAGAAAGGTTGTAAAAAGCATGCCCAACATGAAAGACAAAGAATGGCCTAAAATGGGAAGTCAATGACAATAGTGTAACTCAGTAAAAAATAACTTGGGGTTGAGGAGGGGAGGGATGGAGGCAAATCAAAGCTTTTCATGTATTTTTCTCTTGACCTTAGAAAGAACAGGTGGGATGCTTAAAGAATCTTATTATAGCTAATGAAGACTTCCATGAAGACTCTCAGGTTCAACTGAAATAGCAATGTGCTTGAAAAAAAAGCATTTGTCCCCCTTTTTTTTCCCCATTCTATACATGCTATGTGGATCTGAAGACTGTTTCGTCTGTATCTGTTTAACCAGGAAAGAATTATATGTAAAATATATTCAGCAAGTGATAATGCAGAAACTAAAAAGAAAAAGTAGGGTATGATGTTACAGAGATATCATATCACAACTTTAGATCAGGAAATGACTGAGGTTATGAACTGAAAGTCATTGATGTGCCCATGATATTCTGGCAAATTTCAACATTTCAAAGGGAATTATGTAAAAAAGTTTGAATTGTCTTACCTGACAGTTTCAGGGTCTAGCCCAACATATTTTTTTTAATTCAGTAACACATGTGAGAGAGAGTCCACATGCAATGAATACATGGCTTGAAAAAACTCCGATGCAGTAAATGTCAATATTCAAATAATAATGCCTTCAGCTACTCAGGCAATACATCTCTAAAACAGAAGTGTTAATCATATGTGAAAACACCCAAATTCACAGGTAAGACTACTATTTTGAAGTTATGATTTTGCACCCATAATGAACAATATTTGTCATAGAAATAAACGAGATTTGAGTGCTTTTATTTTCACATTTGAACACCTATGATAGTGACTTTTTTATATATTTACCATATATTTCATTATTCTTTTTGATACCATGAGGCCTACCACACAATATGATCCTACTAAAGATTTCCACTGTATTGAATCAGCCACTTCATTACTTACAGAGACCAAACCACTTTATTTTTCTATTTGTACTGCAGCATCAATCATTTAAAGTGTATTTTCAATTGTGTTTACATTATGAGACATACAAAGCACATGAGGAAATACATTGTAAATAAATTATTATTACATTACTAGATAGCAATAAAGGTTGAAGGCAAGGAAGAAAAAACAAAAAGTGCATTACTCTCTGATGGTGAGACTGCAGCGAACAGCAAACTGCTTAATCTATAGAGACAGGACAAATGTCAAAGTAAATTCCTAAGCAGGACAATAAAGCTCCGGGGAAAGATAATGGCACACTGTGCTCTTCAGCTTCTAGGGCACAGCCTGGCACCAGGCTCAGATCATTCCTCTTTCACGCAATGATCCACTGCTTGCATATGTAGACGTCAGAGATGTTGGTTAAAGGCACATGAGGGATGCTGGTAATAAAACTCACCACTTCCATTTCTCATGGCATTGTCAGTAACTCACAGTGCCAGCCAAATGGTTTCTATCATGTTTGAAAACCAACCACTAGTGATGGTACAGGCACAAATTATAAATGTTTGAGCAGGTATGAATCTGCTACTGAAAAGAGGAATGTAGATTTGCCCAGGACATCTGATGGCTGTCTAGTGGCCCATGTGAAATGAGCACTTGACACACTTTTTCCTGGTTCCCGGTGGAGGGATAAGAAGTAATACCCATGGAAAGCAGTAACCTTGGCAGTAAAGCCAAAAAGAATGAAAAATTCTGTCTTTGTCATAGCACCTAAGAGTTGAAACACATTATTGAATACAAAGTAGCAACATGCACTATCACCAAAGACAGTACTATCACCAAAGACAACACTATCACGATATCCCAACTTCAGTGTCAATCAGTGGATGCGACAGGCACACTACCTTCACTTTCAAATTAGAGGGGGGAAGCAGCTCATTTTTGCTGCTGCTAGAGTACAGCTCAGTACCAAGAATTTTCACAGAAGCGTCTACTGATTTCAACACTAAAGTATGCTTCTGAGAGGCACTAGAAAGAAGTGTTTATCTGCTAGCGAGACCTCTATAAAATATGTTATATACGCCAAAGAAAATAACTTTTCCACAACTATCAAAATTCTTGAAAGATCATTTCTGGCAGTTTCTAAACACAGTTATACTGGCCAGAGTTTCACAAAATAGGAATCATGATCCAACACCTGACAGCTGTTGTTACCACCACTGCTGCTAAGGCTGTACACTGCTGTCATTTTCAATGGCAGTAAATCGCTAATTAGGAGAATCCGTGATAGGAAACTGTATGGGCCTGATCTCAGGATATAGCAATACACATTGAACAAGTCATGATAGTAAGAATTAAAAAAAGAAATTAATATAAGCACTGGTGTAATGAAGTGGATGAAGATTTTTGCAAGCCAGCACCTAGCCAAACTAAGCAAAGCACAAGACTTGGTGGAAAGGCCATGGGTTAACTAACAGGACAGATGTTGCGAAAGGAACCCAGGAAAAGGCATAATGGCCAGCAAAGTCTTCAAAATCACTGGTGGCTTTTAAAAAATGCTATATATTTTTTTTAAAGATTATATAGTATCACACATATTTTGTATCTATAGTTGGATAAGAGCTAGTAAAAAGGAACTGGAAGAAGGGCTCCTCTAGATAGTAACCCTATGGAACAAGCTGGTTGAGAATGCGGTGGTGGGTGAAAGGCAACTTGGGTGAGACCAGAATTTACAGAATTCACATTCCTTTAAAAGGGGAGAGATAAACAGCAAAATAAAAGAATGAATTTCAAGAAGGCAAACAAATTTGGATGAATCAGTGGAAAGACAGAAAAAAGAATTTAAGAAGAGAAGGTCAAAGAGTAATTTTTCCCAATGGAAAGAAAGGCTGGAATTCCACTAAATCAATTTTCACTGATCTTAAAGAACAATAAAGGAAGACAAGTAGAAAAGAACAAACAGTGACAAAATAAGAAAAGCCAAAACACATTATGGAATACAAATAAGAAAAACAAACAAGATTAACACAAAAAAAAAGGCCATAAATACACTATCAGGGAAAGAAAGACAAAGAAAATATTGACCTGCCATTCAATAGAGAGGAAAGGCTATTGAAAGAGAGAGTGCTGTGAAAGGGCCAAAGTATTTAATAACCATTTCCACCAGTTGTCACCAAAACAGTCAATTGCAAGCCAATGGCCAACTCAGTTTCCACCAAAGAAAAATAAAAGCTCAACTCTTACCACTGTTGAAGTTGATCTGAAGGTGTGGGCTAGAATCATGACTGTCTTGACAATCTTTGCAATTGTTCAACCTCCTAAGGAAGGAAGGTTAGGAATATAAAGGCTGTTCGTAAATTTGAAAGTGAGAATCGAGTGGGAAGCACAGCTGGGATTTGAGTGTGAATATTTGGGGAGACTTCTTTCTTTTGCTTTATGTAGTAGGGTACAAACAATTTTTATTAATAACAGACCAGTGTCCAAAACAAGAATAAGGCAATGAAGAAGAGTTGAGCCATTCTAAAACTTCTGTGAGAAACATCTGTATATAAGAAACATCTTTGCTATTACAGAAGCTGTCAGCTGAACTGAACCAGATTAATCTAACCCATAATTTTAAAAAACATTTTCAAAATGGTTATGTTTCTTCTCATCAGAACACAGTAGATGCTATAATGACAGAAAAAAAAATTTTATTTATCTCCCTCAAATCCATGGTGTAAGCAGAAAAATTCTTTATGGAGCAATCATTCAGATTCACTGTTCAATTTTTACCATAATTTCTCTTCCTTCCTTCCTGGTTCTTTATCGCAGGTTGTCCATATACAAATTAGTGGTGACAACACAACTGACATAGTCAAGACAAAGTGAAATCAATCTTAAGGTACCAGGGATCATGGGATCCACTGAATAAATAGTAGTCCAAGTAGAGATCTAAATCTGCACTTCTTTTTTACTCTTCAGTGAAAAAATATCACTGGGAGATGACATGAGGCACAAGACTTTAGAGGTAATTACACCCAACTAAACACAAGAATTCAGACCTGATTCTGAAATCTGAGAGAATAATAAAGCTTGAGGACTCTAACTCCAGGACAAAAAGAGCTCTGTCTCCTCAGGAAGGAACTACAAACGTGAACACTGCACACATGTGATTTGCAGGGAATTCTTAAATATAAAATGCCTTTATGTTACAATGTCATAATCAGAGATCTACCATGTTGGCAGCTGCAAACTTTTTGTTTGTTTAGTGAATGAAATTACACTATAAATATCACCCCCCCAATTTGTTTTTTAGTTATTGAAAATAATAAATTTCAAATCAGAAGAAACAGAACATTTTTTTCACAAATTTTATAAAGAATAATGATAAAAAAATAAACTCATGATTAATTTACAACCTATACAAATGAACAGTCTGCAGTATACATTACTCATGTCATCCTCAAATCAGAAACACACTGTGTAGATTTTGCAGTTAGAAAGAAACACCTATTTCTAAATTTTACTTGTGTGGCACAGTGTTTTGTGGTAGAAGAAGTATGCATGCACACTAAGTAAAAGGGACCGTTAATGAGTACTTACAGGTAGGAAGCCGATATTTAGCTTTCAGCTAATAACACTGTTGTCCATGTTGAGTCAGACTGAAAATGATTTTTTTTTAACATTGGAAGATTTAATTAACATTTTGCAGTCATTACACTGTTCTGCTCTAAGTTGGTATTCTTAATCAAGCTGTTAGTTGCTTTAAAAGACTAAGATATCCTCAACTACTACACACAGCACAGAACATTAATCACATGCCTGACATTTTCAAATCTGGGTGGGTCTGTTTTGTTTTGTAATTATGTGCTGTATCAGATACATGTGATTCAGACCGATTTAGAATATCACCAGAAGGATACTGAAAAATCACAGAAGAAAGAAAAGGAAAACTGTATGAAATTGGAGAATCATAAGATGTAATTGAGGCCAAAAGCAGAAGCCATTAATTTCACAAGAGAGACTTGGATGGTATAAAAAAACACTTCAGATGCATTAGTTGGATATCATTTTCCATTTCAGTAAGAGTAAGATCAAATCAAGGCAGCCTCATAGTAAAAGGAATCCTACAGTTACACTCTGCAAAGAGGGGTCATTTTAATTTCAGGGTCTTTTATTACACAGCAAGATAACTGATTGAACTGTGAAATAACATTTACAGCATAAATAAACTCTGATGTCCTCTCTTTAATACATTTAGAACTACAGAAGTATTTTTGGGTTCGTATTTGCAGAAATTATGATGATTCTTCAATTACTTTTGCATAACTTCAAAATATTTATATGAAGAGTGCACTATTGCTAAATCTTCTGCCATTGCTAAATTTTGCACTAATTATCAAATTAACTTTTTTAAGGGCTGTGATGATTTAATAGTTTCAGGGGTTAAAATCTCTTGACCAAGAATGAACTTATTTGTGATAAACTCATTGCTTTATTCTTACCTCTGGAAGAACAAAATTTTGTTGGAATTTGAAGGAAGCAAGTGAAAAATGGTAGGCATTTCTATTATAGTAAAAATTCCACAAAATAGGAAACTACATTTCTTCCAACCTTCAGAGGATCAACTGTCAACAGAAAGACAGCTTGATACATGCAGAAGAGTAGTGTTTCCAAAAATCAGGCAAGTAGCTTCAACTTAACATGCAACTTGTACTAATACATCTACAAAGGTGGTTTCATTAAGCACAGATGTTTTAGTGTTTATAATGTGCAAAGATTCTGAAGAGCTCAAGGATACTAAGCTGATCTGGTTTTTGAATGCGTGTTCCTTTAACAGAAGATGCTACTTTTTCAGTTTAATTTTCAGAGTTCCCTTTTTGCCAAGGACATAAAATTTCACTAATAGATGGTAAATGTTTCAAGGGCAACAGGTACTTCTATTATTTCTATTATAAATATACAAAACCATTCTTTTTTAAAATAACAAACACAAAAGCCTGCTTAAACTGCTGAAGAACGACAATACCACCAGGAAAATTGCAGGCTTTAAATGATAAATAATCAGCATTATCTGTACTTTCTTTTCTTTACAGGCTGGTTGAAATCTTATTCCCATCAGCTATAAAGCCATTGGGTATTAGCTATCTGTCTGATTAACCAAGGCCTAAGTTTTTTAAAAAATATTTTCTTTAGATAGATACCTTAAAAAGAAAATAACAAATCAAGTTTCACCTAGTGTAAATCAGCATCTCTGTGATGTAGCTGAATTGCCAGGTCTGTATTAATATACATCAGTGGAGATCTAGCTTAAATAGTATAATTTTACTGAAATAATTTAACTTTTTTTTCTAAAATAGTAAAATTTTATGGAGATTCATAAAGTCTTAACAACTTTGTTGGCTAAATTGTATATTGACACACAGCTTGTAAATTAATTAAACTGTAAATTAACACATAGATCCAGTTCAACTAAACTAGCACTCATTCAGAGACAATCTGAAGTGTGTGTTGATGATACTCTCATTCTGGCTTAATTGTGTATTACATCCAGGCATTTTATGAAATTTTTGGGAAGATGAGACTGCGTAGGCAAGTGATATTTATTCACACTCTACGAAAATGAAACTGAATCACTTTTATCCCAAGACTCATGAGTTCTTCCTTGTAACTTTATAACTCACCTGAAGACAATATACAGGTTTTTTTTGAAATGGAAAGACTCCCAAGTTTGTCTGATGATGATAATGATAGAAATCAGTGTGTACTATAATGTTTTAGCATCAGTGAGACTTCATCCCTCTCCAGCTACACCCCCACTAGTCTGCGCTAGGATACTGATCCCAGATATTTTTGGCAAGTATTACACTTTTTAGAAACTTTGCTAAAAACCTCAATGCATAAAAAAGACTCTATTGTTTTTATTTTAAGGTCTTAGTCAAGTATGTGGAACACCTCTCGCAAAAGATTATCTATTAGTGCATGAAAATGTGCTGAGACACTACGCTGTACGCCAGCAGCTTAACAGTTCTGAATGTACTTAGCAAGAAACATCTTGACACTTTTATTTACGTGCTACCAAAAATACCTTCAGGAAAATACATAAACATTAAATGAAATGCAAATTTGGCATCTGTCAGTTCAAACTTACCCACTGCAACTTTGAGTCACACAAGTTGGCTGAACTGAATATTCTGAATCCAAGTAACCTCATCTTTAGTCATAGACTCATTCACACCTCACCCTCAGTGCCAAACCACCACTGACTAAGGGACAGATTTGTCTACCAGAAGAATAGCAGACTGTAGGAATGAGGTTAAATACATTTTGCTGTTACCATAAGTACTTACAACTTACTAACAGAACAAGGAATACATTTATTTTGCTGTTGAGAAGGAGTATTTCTGAACTACAGCAGTCAGTTACTATCCAGGTGAGAGAAGTAAAAGTAAAATACTGAGAACACAAGAGTTAGTAGATAAATTATTTTTAATTTGGTAAAGAAGAAGAAGAGGCACTTCAAAACTTTCAGTGAGGACATAATGCTGCAGTATGTAGATCAGCTATTGTGTTTCAATCACAAGACTAGCAATAATCATAAATATGTTTAGATTTTAATTAAACTTTTCTAGATGAGCATATATCACTAACAGTATTTAAATTTCTTAAGTCCCATAATATTTATACATCTTCACCACTTTTCCTTTAAGCCATAAAGAACTATGCATAATCACTGCTTTTCCCCCAAGCAAGGAACTACCTCTATTATAAACAACCTTGATTATATTCCATATATAATTACCATCTACACTTCAAGATTACTGTGGCCAGTCTGGATCAAATTATTAGCATACTCTAGCTCTGAAGTCTTTATTAACTTCAAACTTATTACCGAACTTTGAAGAAAGAATTCCTGTTTCCTCCTTTAACACAACTTGTTTTCTTCATGTGTCTGTAGTGATACTCATATGTCTTCATTTGAAATTGTCCAATTATATTTTAACGTTACCCTAAAGACTCTTTAATCTTTTCAGTTCTCTGTGTGATGATTAACTATTTCACTGGGTTATAATATTTTTCCAATGTTTTCACTGTAGATTTTTAAGTGAAAATTCTACTCTACTCCAGTTTTAATTCTCATGTAGAAATACTTACTCCTTCAAAAACACCCAAATAACAGAAAGAACTGTTTATATTTTTAAATTATATTTTTAATAGAATGCATCCATTATCTTAAAAAAATCCCTCTTATCAGGAGCATTACACTCTTCTTTTTTTAGTGTTTTTATCTCAGGATCTCTATATATTAGCTATGCATGCCCAGAAATTAATCTTGATTTATGGTCTGGAATTCTCAGAGTCATTTCATTTGGCTATAGGAAAACACATGGCAATTCCCAGTGAAGTTTTCCCTACAGCCTCTTTCAGCCTGGGGGCACCGTTGGCAAGAACAGCCACAGATGCTAATATGGCATTATTGTTAGTCAAATAAATTTTTGAATCAGGATAGCTGCATTTATAGTTCTTGACATTCAAGGACTCAGATGTGTTATCCACTTGTTAAACCACTTATGCTTAAGAGTATCATAATTAAGCCCAAACTTAAAATAAAAAAAGGCAACTCGTCAATGACAGAAGAGTCACTAATCAGAAGAGAATACTATAATCTCCTCTGCTATTCTATTTATGCAGTAAAACAAAGGATGAAACTCAATGCTAACCTTTTTACTTGTAGTTCCTAGTCGACCATTAATTACTACTTCTGTTAATCAAGCTGTAGCAAGTGAGCAAAATAAAACATTTTTTTTTTCAAACAGACTAATTCTTAAACTTAGAGATCCAGGTTCATAAGTGACTTTGTGATTTCTCAAGGAAGATTTGATTAGATATTATTGCTGAAATAAGGAGGAAGACCTGCCAAGCAAACCCAATATTTAGGAAGTGTTAGTTCTTGATGAAACTCTGCAGTAGACACAGAATCAACTCTGTTGACCAGCATAGAGAATTACCCTCTGAGGTTCAGAAGATGAACTTAACTCAGTTACTCACATGTAACCCTATTAGGAGCAAAAGACATCTAAACTTTCCCGATTTGATTCTTCTCCTTCCGTTTTCTAAGGAAGTTACTCACTGACCAGCCATTCTAAAATACATCATGAAGCCATTCTATACAGAGATTGAGTTATTTGACCAAATGGCAAAACCAAATTATGTGGCAAATATAATTGGACTATACTTTTGTTGAAACTACTGTACTCTGACTTGAAGCTTTATTTTTCCTCTAAATTATAATTTACCAGATAGCACAGCTGGATACTTAAGATCTAAAAAGAAAACCAAAAGGCAAAGGTTGAACTGCAAATAACTGTGAAGAGAGTCTTCTGAAAAGGAAAACGGGATGCCTTTTCCAAACACATTTTTGCATCTTTCCCAAATATAAAGAAGGTACCAGTACTATATTATGCTGTTAAGCAAACATCTTGCTAGATCTCAACTATAGCTAGTGGGCCTCTATATACCCAAATACTTGCCTTACATCAACAACTTATTGACCTACTGAAGTCAATTAAAATTCTCATGTGCTTAAGGGTAGATAAATTGGTTTCATCTCTTACTGAATCATAACTTTAATTAGATATTCTTTATACAGTCCCTGTAGCATCTTGTTTCATGTGCAGTCCCAGTGACTTCCATTAGCTAATATTAAAATATCTGTATAAAAGCCACATTAAAATTCTTCCTAAGGATCTAACTCCATTTAAAGCAAAGCAATGCATTGTGTACATAAATTGTTTTTTTCCTATTCCCCATCTTATAATCTTTGCCTCTGTGTAGAGAGGCAAGAGTGTTTTTCACTGTTGGGAAAGTACTACCATACTGGGTGCCTATTTGCTGAATGCACATGAAATGAATGCTGTCTTTTTGCTACCTTACTTCCTTTTCCCAGTACACCCTTTTAGAATAGTGTCTATAGAACAGACCTTTTTAAAAATAAGTGCTTAAAATCTGAATAGAAAAAATAGAATCATATGTACTGCAGATAAAAATGCCTAGTAGGCCAACTATTCTGTCTCTGCACTAGAGCAAGATTGTTCTCCGTGGTACATTTTCTAGTATTTTACCAGTAAACTTTTTAGTGTGCTAAACAATAAGACTTTTACCATTCCTCTTGGGAGATTATTTGCACTTAATATATATTTCAGAAGAAGCTTTTTACAAGATTGTACCTACATTTTCCGTCTTTTACCATACAATGTCCTATTGAACACCCTACATATCCCTTTCTGTGTTTGGTCTCTATATATATACAATATTTCACAGGTAAACTTCCTCAATCCTCTCCTAATCCCTTACCTGATATATAAACATTTACTTTGTTTAAAAAAAAATAGAGATCATATAGAATTTGAACATATGTATAATTGGAACATACATAATTTGAACATTATAAAGACACACACATACATAAACACACACATAAATATATGTATGTATAATATAAACATGTATTTAATGTTTCCCTCCTAAAACACAACTTCCATCATCCTCATTTTTGTTCATCATACAATCATCCTCAACAACCTTCTGCGTTATTGATTTATGTATGTTTGGACTGTTTGGATGACATTGCATCTACAGTATGATGCAAAATGTCTTGACTTCTACCATGCAAAGTGAAAATTTGTGTCTAATAGATCCACAGAGCAATGCAGCATCTACAAAATACTAAATTATAAACAATCTTCATTATGTAGTAGTCTGGAATCATAACAGATTTTGCCACAAAAGACAACTTTTTCTTTTTTTTTTTGATTCTCATAATCGAATGAGTGCAATCTCAATATTAAATGTTAATGGCACCATTAAAAAAAAATAATTCTACAACCTAATGAATTTAAACTTCTGGTACTGACTTCTGTGCTATTGCATAAGTAAATTCAGGAAATACAGTCTAGCTTAAACCACTTAGTCACTGAAAGCTATTAAGAGTGGTTTAGGCAGAAAAATGACAGCTATAATTTAGATAAAGCTGATTCTACATTGATGAGAGGTAGCTATATTAGAAGCAATCTCAGGAGGTCAGGTAGTCCTGTTTTCTATGGTTCATTTAATGAAATTATAACTGTAGCAATTAATTCTAAATCATTAAAAAGTTGATGACTTAGTCTCATCAAATATCAGCAAGTACATACATATATATATGCTAATCTAAAGAATAAATAGAGAATTATTAGACATACAAACACAGAAATCAAGATCCACATTTCCATATACACATACAAAGCAGTACCTGGTATCATGCAGGAATATTTGCTTTGGAAATAACACAAGGACAAACATTTTATGCAGTTTCTATGTATTCTTACTACATATCTTAGTCAAAACTAGTTGACATGAATTCATACAAAACAAGTAGGTAAGAGTTCTTAGAGACATCTTCTTCAAGAAACATTTACTGTTGATGGTTAAATTAGACCACATTAGGGCATTCTTTTCTTTCCTTAAAAAAATATTCTACCTTAAAATTGTTTGTCAGTCAAACTGTTAAAATTGCCATTTCACAGTTCTGCTTAATAGCTCAAGCCTGCTAGAAGATAGTGTCAGATATATTTCCAATCCTGTACACAATTCTGGAGATCTCTCATATCACGTAGGAGTAAGAAAAATGCACAACAGCAACTACCTGTGGCACAGACCCTGTCCAGTATTAGCCTCATAACAGATAAATTGCAAATTACCTGCTACAAAGCCAAGCCCAAGCAACACAATCTTTAGCAGACAGAAAACACGTGGTTTACCCAAATATGAAAATTACCATATATTGATCCACTGTATGACTGATCTTATGTCTAGATAATAATTCTAGATTCCAGACAGTAAGGAAAGTGAATAATTACATTATCAAAATCTATGGAGGCTTAAAACACTTAACTTCTACGTAATAATATCACATTTGGTATCCAAAACTTAAAGTCTTCACAGCTTCTGATATAAAGTGATCTAAAGGCATTTCAATTTTAGAGTGAAATGAGATGTCATCTATGGATCTTTAATATCAGCAAGAATTAATGAAGTGGCAATTTGCAGTAATAGGCAAAGCCTAAATATGACACACCTGGGAAAGGAGCAGCTCTGAGGACTACAACACACTCAGCCCAACTGTCTTTTTTTCCAACCAAGGCTGCACTAAGTCAAGCTCTCTCTCGCTCTGTTAAAGTTTCAACGTGCAATAAAATTAACGTTCCTCTACATATTGATTTTTCACTTCATAAAAATGTAACACTCTGCAAAAGAAAATTCCATCTCATTGCAAGTTTTTGTATTTGTTTCTCTCTTTGGCTTACCTTCAACTGGCAGCCAAAGTGCTCCGTTGCCAAGGCTGTCCCAATGACACTGATCCCTCTGCCACGACAAAGTAACACATTGCAGCTGCCATGTTATCTGCCTACACAAAACCCAACAGCAACACTCCTACTTTTAGTGAAATGAAGTCAGTCCGAATGCACTTTTAACAAACTACAAAGGATAGCTTCACTGGGGTACAGTAAAACACCTTTAAGCCTGGGATTCCCCACTCCAGCTTAACACCAATGAAATGTTACCTACTGCAAAAGGTATAAATCATAACTCACTCAGACAGAAGAGCTAGTTCTTGTCAGTTTTCTGCCTTTTGAACAATACTGAATTATTGTATGCATTTTGGAGAATTTTGGAATGTAAAAAAGAGTAAGAGAAGAAAAACAGGGTATTAAGCCTGGAGTATCAGCAAAGGGATCAAATAACTATGAACAATTCAGAAATGCTGCCTTGAGATAAAAGACATCTCACCATTAAACATAAGTAGTGAGATCATTCTTTGAAAGATTCCTTCAATGGAGGGTACATCTAGGAACAAAACAAAACACAGTGACCTCTGCCTCCGTTGTAAGAGACATGGGAGGATTATCAATCCAAGCTAACCTAACTGTTGCTTTATAATGAAACTCAGGCACTATATAAAAAAGGTAAAAAAAATATATAGCTGGTTTGAATTTTATCATATTGGGCAAAAAATATGTGCCAAATTTAACCCAAAAGAAGCATTAAAAATTATTCACTCTGTCTCTCTTAATTTTCCACATAATTATTTTTATGGCATAAATATTTGTCGTAAGAAATCCATCGTATAATTTCTAGTACCATCTTTGCAAAACTTCACTTTTTTGAGAGTTATCTTGCCTTCTACAGAGTTTCTGTGGCCTGGTTTTTCCATTTGAATCTTAGTGAAAGGTGAACCTTAAAACTATATTGTTCATATTTCTTATTCTCCTTCCTCTAGATAATTATAATTGTTTATGACAATTCATTTAGCATTGATTTTAACAAAAGCTAGACCAGTAATAATATAATCAGGAATGCTTTAAAATTATACACATCTTAGAAACCAATTTGCAGAGAAATAAAACTGAAAGAAAAGATTATTTCTGTGTTACAGATACATTAAAAATTCAAAGGTCCAAGTTGATTAAGACACAAACAATAGCTTACACATCTCATGGTGTGCATAAGGACATGTGACCATTGCTCTAAGTCTGCTGAGCATGGCGGCAATAACACAGATGGTCACTGAAGTCTTATTCCCAATGGTTCAGCCTCTGTTACTACCACTGCTGGAAACACAAAATCGAAATAGTAGAACAAGACCTTTAAACAAGTAGGCAAGGCTTTTCACCACTTCCATAAAGCAAAGTATGCTTCTCAGTGGTACATCCGCATTTGCCAGTGTTATCAACTTTAAGATTTTTTTTTTCAGTTACCACAGAACAAACTTTATTGTTTTATGGTCATGGTAATGTGGCACTGTGTTTTGCAATTCAATTACTTAGCACCATCTGAACTGAAATCTTTCTTCGTTTATTATAAAATTATTTTGTCAGAAGCTTCTTCTCATCAGGCTGTTGTTTAATTGCTTTTGTCTTTAGCAACCAGAGCATTTACAGTTTTTTAATTATTTGTTTGTGTAGGCCCTAAATCACTGCAACAGACATGGACAGGACAACCATCATTTCCTTCCATGGTAAAGAAGAACTGACTGTGGCTAAACACTGTAATCTGTAGAATTTACATAAACACATTAATTAGCCTTCCTTTGTTTCTCTCCAAAACCATATTAAAATACCAGACACAGCTGCCTCTATGAGAGATTAAATTCATGTCCTTTCTAATTCATGATGTCACCCCAGTCACAAGCAATTTCCACTAGTTTTAGTTTCAAAAGAAAGATAACTAATGAAAACATCACTATAAAATTTTACTTGTGTAAGTTGTGCAGACATTCTACAAAAAGTTTAGTATTCATTTGAGACCCCTTTCTCACACCGCTGGGCAAAGATATATAGGCCAGCATTCCTGAAGCTAAATCAAACTTCACTTCCAATAAAATAAGCAGCTATTATGACACAAGCTGAGAGCTTCAGCTTTTACTTCTATTAGAATATTGCTTTCTCACATTCACATAACAGAATTATTTGACAGAGTGTAACGCTTAAAGATGAGACTTGGGGTTTTACTTATGCTGATAGGGGTGATCAGTACTAGCAGAACACTTTATGGAAGCGTATCATATGCAAAGTACCAGATGAATTTATGGAATAAAGTAGATGGGTTGATGTGGTGGCCAAAAAGGCCTTTCTGGTGTTTTACAGGAGACTGAGACTGAGAAGTCCTCAATCTGAAGAGTAATAGTAATATTAGAATAAAAATGAGTAAAATTAGAAGACCCTATGCTAGGAAATATTGATACAAGGAAGGCCCAGGACTGCAGTAGCAAGATCATGGAAAACTATGTGTCTGGGAGCAGAATGAAAGGAGGAATGAGGAAAAGAGATTTACAGTAGTAAGGCCCTCTGAAGACTGCCATGTAATATACACAAATTGTGGCTTCTGCATGAGTCCTGCTTTTTGACTCTCAAACACATAGATTGGGTTTGTGGACTGCTTCTGATGAACGAAAACAAAATTCAATTATTTTTATTGTTACTGTTATATCTCTGGCACATCACAGTCAACAATCTTATATCCACAGTGCTTCAACAGATGAGGACGAAAGGAAAAGCAAGGAGACCGCATAGAAAGTCCATCGTCAAGAGACTGAACACACATGTCCTAGTCAAGTCCATATCTATTAGATGGTCTTGAAATTAATATAATTATCTTTATTCCTTGCCTAATGTAAATGAGAACACTGCAGTTAGAATTAAATGCCACTTACACATCGTACAGCATTAATGACGACAGAAAATTTAAAAGGTAAGAAAGCCATACCATTGTGAACGCTCACTTTTTCACTTATTCCAGTATAATACTATTTTTTTAAGACAAACAAGCAAGACAATGTTCACAAGTGACAAAAAGATTTAAAACAAATTATTATTAGCAAACTACTAATTAATCTGCATTTTTTGGCATAACACAGCTTTAGCTTTCTATCTAACAAACTAAAATCTCTTTAAGCACCAACAGTAACAGGACCAGTACTGACAAGACTTACAAAACAAAGGATGAACACTATACAAATATTATTCAGATCAAATTCTTCCCAAGACCAGTCCTTAAGTCTCTGTCCACAGAGAGTTATATTTGCACTCCTGTGCTCATAAACAAACCCTTAAAATGCATAGAAAAGGTTCATTATACTATACACAAACATTACAGCCAATATTATCTTTCATTCCCACTATGGAATTGTGAGTCAGACCTCACTCTGGAACAGACCTACCTCTCTGTCTAACCTCCAGAGACACAATATTGGCCAGCATTGATGTTTAATTAAACCATTAGCTCAGAGGTTTTGAATGCTTATCATAAACTAACTTCACTGTGCTGCCAAAATATATTTTAAATACAGAAAGACAGCTCTAATAAAATATTAATTTTACAAATTTAAATGCACTGCAGCAAGGAAAAAAAAAATAAACAGCCTTGGTCACCCAGCCACATTATACCTACACACTTTAAAGATATTTTAAACTACTAGCTAGATTACTATTGCTATGTAAACATAGAGGTCCAAAATAAGGACTGGGGCCCCCAAAGTAAACAGAGAAAGCATGCAGTTCTCTAAATGGCTTATGAGTTAAAGGAGCTGCTTTGTAAAAGACTCGTAACTGCATGCTAGATTTGTAGCAGTAACTGCATTAAGCAAACCTATCAACTGCAGTGAAGGTAGATGAATGTAAATAAAAGCAGACAATTGCTCATGACACGAAATGTTGGCAATCTGCTCTAACTGGCCATGCTTCAGCAAAGCATTTAAGCATGTGCTAAAAGGCTCTCCTGGCTAGGAATACTTTCTTGAATTGAGCCTAAGTGCTTTGTGGAGTTAGGGCCAGATAAAAAACACGCATTATTCCTTTTTGTGCACAAAAATGTTCAAATACAGAGTGCGTAGACAACTGATGCATTCAACTTCTCTATCATGTAAGAGAAAAAGGAACAGGATGTACTTAGCAACTATAGGAATTCATGATTTTCATATGCATCAACAGTCACACCTGCAGTTGACTATGAACTTTCTTGGTATGGACTGTTCTCAGCAAGGCTGGACTGATGAAGATGCAATGATGCATGTTGGAATGAGCATATATTTATAAAAAATGAATGTGAGAAGCATATTTTTATTATAAATAAAACCCACTCTAGTATGTATGGTTTGGTGGAAACTTTGAAGTGAAGAAAACCATACAAAGGCATCTTTACCTTTCTAAGGAAGTTTATAGAGGAATTTATGTATTTGAGGTATATGTTCTTTATGCTGCTCTCTTCTCTGAAAGCAACAGTCCACATACCTGTCTTAGGGAGGGAGCTGTTCAGTGGTCACTACTATCTTATCTTTCTTCTAATAGAAATATGCCATCATCTCTATCACCAATGCAAAAATATTCTGTAATACACCATAAAAAAGACTTTTTGGGTTGGGTTTTTTTGTGTAGAGATGTAATCAATTCAAAAAAGCAGAAGATATCAAAGGTAACATGCATTTCCATCTATTTTTTTAGTGTAACAATTATTACTTGAAAATAGATATATTGTTTATCTTATCAGTTGTATACAGGCTATGAGCTACTGAACAAATTGAATAATTTTATTTGTTTACAGCCCTTAAAGAAGACTACATTTTTTATTATACATACCCTTATATAGCCTCAGTTTTTGTGCTTTGAATGCTTAAGAGAGGAATTACTGCAATATACAATGTTCACTCAGAAAATCTGTCCTTCATATCTTAGGAAATAAACCTCAGCCTTACTAAGTAGAAAGATTAGAAGCATAACCAATTGCTTTCCTCTAATGAAAGAGATACATTCCTAGTTCCTCCCACTTTACCTCTACCCTCCAGCATTTCTGGTACTGTGGTGGAAAAAAGATTAAAAATTTTTAATTTAGAAAGAGCCTTTTGGTTTCTAAGTCTAGATTACATCTTTTGCAATTATGTATTTTATATATTCCATGTGACAAAATGGTCAAGTTGCTTCCTAGTACTAGGACAAAGAACCGACCCAGCCCATTTACTGACTAATCTAGAATCTCACTCCCAGATGGTTATTATCGCTCATTTCTACAAAATAAGCCATCACTGACAGCATATACACATTTGTTCTTCTGCTAACACTGTTCTACAGCTTAAACAGACATTCTTGCTCTGCCAGTGCTTTTCTCTTTGAGAACAAAAAAAAAAAGTACAATTTCTTTATTCTGCAAGGATTAATAATGCAAAGTCTTTCTAATACCTGTGTAAGCCAGAGTCTCTATTTCCGCAACTGTAGCTACCCATCTTGCAACTCTTCCTTTTAGAATTCATGTTTCGATCATAAGTGACCAGAACTACAAACAGAATTCCAGATGAGATCCCGCTAGTACCATGTACATTGCCTTTAATATTTTCTTTTCACTCCTAAAAATGCTGTAATACATCCTGATATAGCTTTACACTTGTCTTTTTTCATTGCTGTGTCACATTTGTGGCTTTAGTCACCCTGAGACTAATAAAGCCAGATCTCTCTCTTCCTCTGACACTTTCAATTATAACTCCCAGCTTATAACAGAAAAATCTTATTAGTTCCTAATTAGACTTTGTATTACACAATTTTGTTTCACTCACCCTTGCTTCTCTGACTTTCCTGATCTGACTTTCACATCTTCTATCAGTCAGTTACCCAGCCTTTATTTTTATATTCAGAGAAATATTTCCAGTTGCCTTCAATTTAAGCCACAGTTCAATACGAATTTCTTTCATCACTAGCACTGATCTGAATTAAACTAATCCAATAGGGGGAAAAAATGCTTTTTTATTCAGCCATATTGGCTCCGCTATCCAGTTTATCATACAAGTTCTTCTGCCAACAGTCAACATCAGGGCGAAAACAAGCCCAGAAAAGTAGGATGTGCTCCTTTGAACAGCGATGTAACCTGCAGACACGTCAGCCTGCTCCAGAGGCATTAGCCTGTAGTTCTTCACTAGCCTCAGCCTGTCTAGCAGCTCATTGCCATGATCTTCTTTCTGCTATTAGCCTTTATCTTTTCCTGGCTCCAGCACTCGTTGGAGCCAGCACTCATTGCATTGACTCAGGGTGCTAAGAAAGACGACCACCATTCACCTGTTGCCAGTATCAAATATCAGCACCCTGACAGGGCTGAGCAAAGGGTCAGAGGAGGAGGAGGAGAGCCCATGGAGGGGCTGGGGAATGCAGTTGCTGATGGCAGAAGGCGGGAACGAATGCAGCCAGCAGGTTAATCTGCAAAGGTCATTTTACAGCCCAGTACCAGACTGGCAAGAGCTTGCTGCTCTCAGAGGACCAGATCTTTTTCCTCTTGTCCCTTTCTCTACTATTACTGTTCCTCTTCCCCGCTGCCAGCCATGCACTCCTATTCTGGGCATCGTTCAGCCCCTTTGAGAGCTGCTTGCACCTACCTCAGAGCAAACAACTGCCTGAAACACATCTGCTGTGTGGCGGGAACACGCCACAAGGAGAAAGGCATGAAGGCAGAACCATGCAGCTCTTTTCTTTTGCATTGCTGCTTCTTTTCAGCTGTTTTGTCTATAGAATTTTAACACAAACTAATAATTAGTAGTATTGATAACAAATAACTAAAAATGTATCTGAGTTCTGACTATAAACCGAGTGGAATGCTACTCAGTGTTAAAAATAACATGCCAATTTAAATGTTTGAAAGGTATTTAGAACTCGGGAACATTTACATCATTAACTCAGCCAGATTCCACAGTGTGGGCTCATGGTAATTTTGGTTGCCCAGTGGGTCAATTAGGAAAGTCTGGGGAAAATGATGCCTTTTCTTCAGAAGAAGCCCAAAAGAGAAGATGAAATATACTGGGACACCACCCTGAAGCACTGAAATAGACATTCATCATCTTGTCATATTAGAGTGTAAGCATACTTGCTGAGAAAGAAATATATCATTAAATAAGGTGTCTTGTCCAAATATTTATGACTTAATTACTTACTTGTATAAAGTCAAATTTCTGCTTTAAGAATTCATGTAACTTTAACGAGGACAAAAAGAGTGAGAAGACTTGCGGAACGAGCTCTGTGCTTAACTCCAGGGTAGCAGCTGAGAAAACGTCCCACAGTTATTACACGATTTGAGAACGGAGAACAGGTTCTGACACAATTAACCTTTTGGCCATATAGAAAATTATTAAAAAAGGTAAGTGGTGTTTTCTTGAAGGCCAGAATTTGTACACTTTGTAAACTCCACTCCAATCAGCACTTCTTCAAAACTGGTAAACACACAAAGAGTAGTAGTTACAATGAACTTTTTTTTTTTCAAAATAAGTATTAGAAGTACCAAAATAAATTAACAATGTGCATATAAATTTTCTTTATTTGGAAGAAATGATGAGAACAGACAATATGTGCCAAATACTAATACAGTAACAGCCAACAGATAAAACAGTGATAAGGGGAAGGTAAGGGATGGAATGTTTCTAGAAGAAACAAAGTTAGTTAAGCCAGTGAGGCAGACACATTTTTTGTGCTCTTAACTGAGTCTTCTGTTACATGAAAGGTATTGTTGTGAATCTGTGAAATCGATTTCAGGATTAAAACTTAACAAAATCTCCTCCTGAGCCACCTAACACCCTTATGAAATATATATTTTTATTTCTGTTTTAATGGCAGCATTCTACCTTCGTGGAACACTGGCACTACAATTGCTGTTCCAGGTAATTGTGCAAATAGCAATCACAGGAAGTTTTGCCAATGAAAATGTTGTTGTTGTTCTATTGCAATTTAAAATATTTTCAACACTTTTGTTAATTTAAAACTTCAGTTAAGTAACGTAACTTTTCTGTTCTATTCCGAGGTGCTTTCTCCTCACAGTTACTTGTTTGTTTTATGACAATAAACAAAACCATTTTATTAACTTTAAAAAATAACTCATTATGGGGAGGAGATCAAGCAAGCAAAGTTTCAGACCTGAAGTTTAAGTGCTCCCAAAGTATAAATACTAACTGAAGACGGAAGTCAATTAAAACATCCTAAAATTCTCAGGTAGGGTTACTTTATGTGCCTCAGAAAAATAAGCACAAGGCTGTTCTCTAATATAATAACACACTTTGAGCATTTGATTCTGTAAATTCCAAATTATTTGTCTACACAGAATGTGTTCCTGGTTTAGAAATCAGATTATTTTTTTTATATATATATCTTACTCAGTTAACATTCTCAGCTCATACTGTAGCTCCATCTTTAATTTCTTTTTAAAAAAAATTTAATAAGTTGCACAATAAGAACTCTGGAATAAACTCTAGCATCAGCTAGAAAATATATTGCATAATTTTGTTGCCTTTATCCATCTTGCCATTTTTTACTAGCTTTTTTACATTTTTGTAAATAATTCAGACATTAGTATGCAACTTACCCTTTGGAACACCTTATTACAACCTATTATTTCAATGAAATTAAATGTTTCCATAAAGTCATATTTTAAGGCATCAAAAATATAATACTAAAACCAGTGCTGTACATTACGTGTTGACATGTTAACCAGAAGACACTTCTAGGATTAGAACTCAAAATATATATGAAATTAAATATCTGATATGCAGTGACTATTATATCATTATAAAATATTGCAATTCTACATAAAAGATTGACTTTATCTGCTTAAAGATTTTGTGTCATACCCAACAGTATACAACCTACCTGAATACATTCCCCTGTAATCGCACTTTGTGTCTTTCACTTTTAACTGTATAAATTTAACAAGACATTCATCAGACCTTCAGTAAATTCTTGACTGCATGTAGCATTTATTTTTTGTGCACAAGGTATACAGTAACAAAGAGAGCTAGGGAGATAAATTATATAAATCTCTTTAAAGCAAAGCAACGTGCATTGTAAGAAATCTTCAGAATAGTACTGGAAATAACATTTTCTACATATGTTTAGCCACATTTATTGAACTGTTTGGACAAAATTTTGTAATGCATATTTAAAAATATGGCTGTTTCAAATAGATGAACAAAACAGAAAAGACACAGAAAGACTACTCTCATAATCCATCTCATACTCCAGAAAATTTGAGACTGGAGCATAGGATAATATAATACCAAATTTTACATGAGGGAATGAACTGCAGTAAGAAACATAAGTGAATTGAGGACAGTTTCAAAACTGTCTATGTTAGGTGAAGGTAGATTTTTCTTCACTGCACTAAAAATTACAGGAAGGTTTAACAGACCAGACTGGCCAAGAATGTTACCCCAAATCACCCTTTTTCAATAAATCTTCCAAGTCTGAAGAATAGCCTTTTTACCATACTGAATATAGCATCTCAGTGTTCTGACACAAAAGGTTAGGAATGAAAAGACAGCTAGAACATGTCTGCCCCAAACAAATTCTTTCCAGTGGAATTTTGTATTTTGAAAGAAAATTCAAAAAACAAAAGGAAAAACACCGTAATTGCTTGAATAGATATGTTATAAACAGGGTGAAGGCTATAAAAAAATCACACGGAATAAACTTAATATGGATTTTAAATACGTAAGCAGGTTGATGCTAATGGTCACGAGCCTGATACTTAAGATACTTGGTTTTGTGCAAAGGTGGTGTATTTGTGCTCTAGTCGTGGCATAGTGTCTTTTGTTCTATAATACATAATTTTTAAAAAAATCTGAAAACATCATTGTTATCCAACAATGTAAGCAGCACTACAGATGGACTGAAATCCTAAACTTAAAGCAAGTATTTAATCAGCCAATTTTTAAAATAAAAAGATTCAGAATCAAGAGAAAGAATCATCCATCATGCAAAACAATATAATTTTTTTTTCTTTTGCCCATTAAACCAGTGGCTCTTTTTATAATCTGGTAAGTGAACAGCAACATGAAACGGCTGGAAAAATTGAGAGTTTATATGCCAAGGAAAAAGTTCATATCACATTGGAGCTTAATTCAAAAGCACCCTGTACAATGTAAAGAGCCACGACTGAAACTCAGAGCCATACTGTAGTGCTGGATCAGTATGGTCTTCCTTTCAAGTTAATTAGAATTAGGCAAATCAAGTGTTTTCAAAACCCTTTTTTGGATGTAAGGTTGTACCTTCAGATCATGTTGCATTGTGTCATATGCATTTACCACTGCTTGGAACCCAGTTAGAGACCTGCCTTTTGGGGAATGAAAACATGCTCTAATATGCATACACGTAGAATTCACTTATATTCATTTATGTATATATATACACACATTTTATACTACATAAAATTTGTTTACATACATATCTATAAATGTGTGAGGATGACTAACAAAGTCTAGTATCTGACTCAAGTTCCCAAGTCACTAGAAAGAAGCTTGTGTGCTAACAAGGTACACCATGGGAGCAGAAAACAGTAAATAGACTATCTTAGCCATAAGGAACTAAATTCTTAAGGTGGAATAAATGCAGACGGCAAAAGAATTAGAAGCTAGAGTGAGGCCAAAGGTTCATCTAATGTCTTTTGTCCAACATAGGCTAAAAGCAGACAGAAGACGGGATCATCCCATCTGCAGATACTCTTGTGTTATCTAAAACCAAATTCACTAGAAATTCATATGTGTGCACGCACACATGCATGAACACACACAGAAAGCAGGACAGAGAGGGATGCAAAAACAGCGTTACAGCAAATTCCATGCAGGAACATTTATAGTAAATTAACTGTTGTTGAGCTGCATATCTCAAAAATGTGTCCTTTCCTCTCTTCCTCTTTCTAGACTAGCTTTGTACTAATATTGCTAAAACCAAGATGTGAAATTCTGATTACACTGAAATCAGTAATCTACACTCTCTCAACAAAACCAAAAACTTTACCCAGGTTTTCATTTATATGTGTTACTTGCTATTACTTATTTTAGATTATGGGTAATTTGCTTTCCAACTGTATAAAAGTAGAGTTTACAATAGGCCTCGGAAATGTGACCATGGCATATGCAGTAACCGCTACCATGAAAACGACCATTTCACAATTTTCATGGATTCAAGAAAACCTGTAGCAAATTTCCCTTTATAAAACTTTAATTCTGAACCCCATAATGTAAAACATTGTATTACAATATCTATCTCATTTTCTACAAGTATTTTGGGGAATGATTTGCCAATAAAAGTGAGAATGATTCTTTGCTTCCTTGAGATATCAATAAATCACTGCAAATTAGCTACCAAATAAGCCCCATGTTGCTGTTGCTAAATGTTTCATTTCCACAAGCTCTTTAGAGAGCCAGTGCATTATCCCACTGAACTACTGAAATACGGAATTATGTGGTATTAAAGGTGAGGTATGTGTTTATAGAGCCTATTGAACACTTTCAAAAATAAAGACCTATAGCCTTTCATTGTTTGAAAGCAGTTTCTCTATTTCTTTAAAGCCTTTAAAAAGCCTGTGAAGATTTTAATATTCACAGGATTTACACACAGGTAAAATAATAGAAGTACGGTTCTCAGAACAAAAAGATTTGCCATGTATTATGGAGCTCTCTAATACTGGAGCTCTTCTGAAAGGGTTGATTAATCATACTATTTAAAGGTTGTGACACATTTATGCTCCAACTAATACAGGCAAAGCTAGTAATTCACAGTTACAAACCTGTGCAAGAGACAGCTTGTGTGTTGGGACACTTGGTTTTAAATTCTGGACCCTTTTGGACCCTGCCTGTTGCTCTGTGTTGAAGCCAGTTAATTAGCACATCTTAACTCTTTAGTGATTGGCGTGTTAAGGAAAAAAAAAAAGAAGCTTAATTTGTTGTTATTTGGATATGCACTGAAAAGCCTTTGTCATTTAGGTTGACTCAGAAGAGCCATAAAAACTGTAAAGAATAAGGATAGTAATTCATATTGTACTTCTCCTTAGCCAAGATCATAAAAATTTAGACTCACTTTAAAAAAAAAAAGCAATCTGCAGAGCATTTATTTAAAACACAGAAATAGGTGTTGACCATAAATATAGTGAAGATGTCAGCCTAATTTATAAATAAATATTTAAATGGGTTTTAGTAAATTCTGAACATAGATCTTCAAGCTTTACAGAGCCAAAATTTATTCAAGACAGAGCAGTATGAAAATTTGCATAGACGGACACTGGATATTTGGTGCCATCAACACCCTAGAACCCCTGGCGTACAGTTGTGCTGATCGTGGGCAAGGAAAAGGTCATACTGGCATGCGCCAAGTAAAAGCTTCTCTCACCAGTTCATCCAAGCCAGAATATTGACCTTTCAATTTATTTGCCTTACAAGCTTTTAAAGCATTTACCCATGATATATATGCCTTGTTGCATCTCTTTCTGCCCCTCCCTTCCACCAAAAAGAAGAAAAATGGACTGCATCCATGATTTCACCTTCCCACGTTTTAAACTGGGAAATGGGGTTTCAGCAGCTGACTTCAGGAGCATTGCGGGGGGGGCGAAGGGGGGAATGGGGGAAGGAGTTGATCAGGCAGCACTTATCCTAGCCTTAAGTGTGTCCCCTGCCCGCCTCATGCACACTCTGGATGGAAAGAAGGGAAATCTATATAAACAGAGTCTATGAACCAGGTCTTGGGCTGACAGCTGTGTCCTGGGGTTGGATTGGCCATGTGTTGAGCCTTACTAAAGCAGACCCTTCAGAGGGGACTTTAAACCAAGAATACAGGAGTCTTTCTGCAAGAGCCAAAGGAATAAATAGATCCCATACAAACAGTGAGGGCCAGCCCTCCCTCTGACATCCCTGAAAGTGGTTGATGCATAAGATGCCTTGAAGAGGAAGCAGAGGACTGCTGGGCAGAAGCTAGCAAGGTCAAAAACCTGAGCAGCTGGTAGTGAAGACTTCAGAGGAAAGAAAGGTGAAATGCTTTTGTTTCAAAATTAGGAGCAAGGCTGGAGAAAGCAATTGCACGTTCTTTGCACAGCCACAAAGAGGAGGGGAAGACTGGGCACAGGGAAGATGAATCAGTGGAAAGTGAGATTCAAAGCCTAAGGTAATTTGTAGTTAGATCAGTTAGGAATATTCAATTAAAGGCTTTGAAATGCAGCATAGGCAGCAATGAAGAGTTTGGCTTCTTTCCAAAAGTAGCTGCACTCACACCCAGGAGCAGGACGGTCTCAGGAGGGGTTAGTGGAATTAACGGAATCACTAGAATCTCCTCTTCTGGTCAGAAGGTAGTGCTCCTGCCTGACATACAAAATTATTCACCATTTAGGTTACTCTTGAGGCACATTTGTAAATGGCAATATTGAGTCTCCTTTATGTTCAGTTCAATATTCTCCATTTGACGTAACAGCAGCCATGATAAAAATATGTGGCCTGAGAGTACAGTTAGGAAAATATGAGAATGAATCAGCAGTTTGATTTCTCCCTCTTCGACCCACGCATTTTAACTTGTTGGGTTTCCAGTTTGAACGTTATTACTATTTAATTAAGGCCATAACTATCTGTGTTCCGGTTCCTGAAAGCTTATTTGGCATAACATTCAAATTAGCGGTAATGAGAAAAATATGCTCTTCCATCATCAAGTTTGTTACCTTGATGAATGTCTCTCTATAGGAAAATATGAAATGAGTTAATGTACCTGCCTATTAAAGCCACTTCAGGAGACAACTGAACTTATAGGCGGCCTATTAGCTAAAGAGAAATTAAATCTAATGCCTAAGGAAGAAATACAGATGTATCTAAAAAGTGGATTTATTACAGCTATTTCTTACAGCTACTCATAGAAAAAGTAGATGTCAGCAAAATTAAGTGTGCTAGAAGATCACACTAAAAAAAGTTAGGAAATTTCAGGGCATTTGGATTTTGCGTGTAAGATGATAGGGAGGCTTATATGCATTTTTAGTGTATATAAGGTTTTTTGTGACTTCCTTGTAGCTGAACTTAGATTATCTGTCACAGTAACCAAAAAAACCCGAGCAGAAGATACTGAAAACATTACCTGAACAACAGACTGAGGTTTCTATTTAGTGATCAAAGTCACAGATGAGAACAAAACTTTGGGTAAAATCTAAGGCCTTTGGATGACAGTTTGTTTTAGAAAATATTATCAAGGGGATTACTGTTTCCAGAACTATCTAGAGAAGTGGAAATCAAAGACTATAATATAGATATTAGTTACCTTTTTTCTTCTGAATCTTTTGCAGTGCCACTCAAGCTATTAGGATGCAGAAATAGCTAAACCACTATTTTACAAGGGTAAGTAAATGTAAATTACTAAACTTATATTTTCTTTATTTATACTTGCTGAGGAAAATACTGAAAAAAGCTGTTTTACCACTGAAAAATTAGTATTCCCACCAGCTGGGGAGTTAGAAATTCCCATGCACACAAATATTCAAGAATATCAAAAACAGTTTAATAGAATTTAGAAGACAGAGATGGGGACTGGATTTATACAGAAATCTCCTAAGTATGTTTTATCCTTGATAAGATAAAAAGGACTGGAAAGATATTCCTAAAATGTTAAGTCTAGCTCCTTCTGTAGGCATACGGTCAGCTGCTTGTAAACATCTCTTTTATGAATATCTCAATCAGTACATCTAAAGAGGTTTTTTTTTGTTAGTGGTTGATTTTATCTGGGTTGTGGTTGTTTTGGTTCACTCTTAATTTTGTTTTTCTACCCAAAGTATTTCCACTCGAAACTTGTCCCAGGATGCGGTGACTCAAACACGAAGAAAAACAAATTTTTTTTCTGATTTCCAGACTTAAATTTAATCACAGTCACTTACACATTTTGTTCTTCTGCTGGCTTTACCTCATTGTGTGTGCACCAGCAGGATTTATTTATCACCAGGAATCTTATTTTCTCCCTGACTCTCCTACACTATACAAGGCAAGGTTTTATAAACCCCTCTGTAATGTGGGATTTGTGTGTCATTAATTGCATGTGTTTCAGTTTGAGTTCGCTTTTTTTTTTCCCAAGCACAAAACCACAACTGAATTATTCTAAATGAGGTGTTCAATGTGCTACTAATTCCTTACTGCTGGAATAACTTTCCCGGTGCATCCTAGGACCATATTTGCTTTTTTTCACAGCTGTGCCATGCGGTCAGCCCACACTTCTTGATTGACCCATAATACAGAGATATGTTCTCCTCCTCAATTCTTTCTAAGTAATAAGCCCACAACTTACAGCAGAATTGCATGTTATTGGCTCCAAATGACCTTTCATCATAGGCTACTTAGGGCATAATCCCATTTCTATTATTAAAGTTCAAACAGCCTTCCTGAATGATATTCTGATGTTCCTCAGGGCTGCTTATCGTGGGAAAACCTCCCTCCTTCTCCCTCCTTTGCCTCCTCCTCACAGTGATGTCATCGCAAAATTTACTTGGCACTAAACTATTATTTATCATCTACTTCATTTTATATTATATTTTTACCCAAATATTTAAATTAAGTTATTAAAAAATGTTGGTTCCTATTCTCCAGTAACTAGAATTACAAATTAAATTATTAACTCTTAATTGTCTGTCAATATCAAATGGTCCTGGTCCTCACCAGGAAAACTAACACACTTGTATCAAAACAGATGTTAACTTTTTCTGAGAGTACCTACTCCAGTTATTTTATAAGAAAATATTGATTTCATCTCTTTTGTGATAATACTGATGTGAGCTGGAAGCTGAATGCACTCTTTTGGAAGTGAAGGAAATTGTCAGTATTACCAAACACTGAAGATCTTATTTCTTGGTGCGTGCATAACTTTAAGGATAATGAGTAGCAATGCTTTTAGTGTACCTTGAGACACGTTGTGAATCCTTGCAATAAGGCAGTAGAAAGCAAACAGAACCAGTCCAGGATTGAAACAAAACAAATATTCTGGAATATTAAAAATTGATATTTCTTAGCTGAGACAAATGAGTTCTGATATCTCTATGTAATCTAAATACATATTTTTTTTTTCACCCAAAAGTATTCAACTAAGTCAAGCCAAGGTCATGTCAGCTTTACCACAGCTGTCATTCTCCCTCTCATTTAACAGTCAAGGAATTAAAGAAAAAATCTATATGGGACTGGCTGCTCATTAATTGTGCACACAAACACACATATATATCCCTTCGAAACATTAGCTTTAAAAGTAATCTCTTGTCACCCAGAACAGCACATGAACTACGCAATGTATATTAAGAATAATTGTTCATCAGACAGATATCAACTGCTGATGACTTAATGCTCATCATTTCAAAATAAATTGGCATTAAAACACACACACAACATAGACCTTGTAGGCCTTAAAAAATGGGAATTTCCATTTTTGTCTCTGTTCTTCTATCCTGTTTGACAGAAAAACTAACTGATAAACTAATTCTTATATTGGACATGCTGAATAAGAACACTTATTGGCCAGATACTTAATTCCCCTACAGTTCTCTGGCGATCTGTCTGGACGGCTGGGCCCAAAGATTTGTGGTGAATGGAGTTAAATCCAGTTGGCAGCTGGTCACAAGTGGTGTTCCCCAGGGCTCAGTATTTGGGCCAGTTCTGTTTACTATCTTTATCAATGATCTGGACGAGGGGATTGAGTGCACCCTCAGTAAGTTTGCAGACAACACCAAGTTGAGCAGGAGGGTCAGTCTGCTTGAAGGTAGGAAGGCTCTACAGAGGGATCTGGCCAGACAGGATCGATGGGCCAAGGCCAACAAGGCCAAGCATCGGGTCCTGTGCTTGGGGTCACAACGACCCCATGCAGTGCTACAGGCTTGGGAAGAGTGGCTGGAAAGCTGACTGGTGAAGGAGGACCTGGGGGTGTTGGCTGACAGCCAGCTAAATATGAGCCAACAGTGTGCCCAGGTGGCCAAGAAGGCCAATGGCATCCTGGTCTGTACCAGGAATAGTGTGGTGAGCAGGAGTAGGGAAATGATCGTTCCTCTGCACTCGCCCCTGGTGAGGCTGCATCTTGAATATTGTGTTCATTTTTGGGGCCCTCACAACAGGAGGGACATTGAGGTGCTGGAGCGCATCCAAAGAAGAGCAAGGAAGCTGGCTGAAGGGTCTCGAGCACAAGTCTTATGAGGAGCGGCTGAGGGAACTGGGGTTATTTAGCCCGAAGAAAAGGAGGCTGAGGGGAGACCTCGTTGCTCGCTACAGCTACCTGAAAGGAGGTTGTAGAGAGGTGGGGGTCGGTCTCTTCTCCCATGTAACAAGCGATAGGACAAGAGGAAACGGCCTCAAGTTGTACCAGGGGAGGTTTAGATTGGATGTCAGGAAAAAGCCCTTCACAGAAAGGTTTATAAAGCATTGGAACAGGCTGTAGAGGGAAGTGGTTGAGTCACCATCCCTGAAGGTATTTAAAAGACATGTAGATGTGGTGCTGAGGGACATGGTTCAGTGGTGGACTTGCAGTGTTAGGCTAATGGTTGGACTTGATGATCTTAAAGGTCTGTTCCAACCTAAATGATTCTATGATTTCTACATCTCTCTGACACTTCCAGCTTATTTGTGAACAATTCTGATCTTTAAGGAATCAGTTCCAAGTTATTTAAATACTAATACTTTAAAAACATAGCCCATCACACCAGACTGGTCTAGCAACCTTTTGTTTCTGAGCATATCAGTTGACCACACACAATTGCTAATAGTAGGGGGGTTAATTCAGTTGTTAATATAAGTGTTTGGTCAGCACAGAATACATGTGCTATTCATATGGGGAAAATGTGCCAGCACCAATACAATGTAAGTATGTTTGGGTGTGCATTTGCAGTCATGTCTTTAATTTAAGTGAGAAATTTTGCCAAAACAGACTCACTTTCCAAGCAAAGGTTTGGTCAACTGCTGAATACATAGCCATCCTCATAGACTTCTTTTAGCCATTATCATTGGATAGGCAATTCTTTCTACTTCAATCTAATACAACATTTCATTACAGCAATCAAAAATCAGAAATCATATTTGATAATACCTAAGTGGTACACCGGATTTCTCAAGTGTCCTTATACTAGAGCCATGCAAAGTGCAGGACAAAACGACGTCTGCTTTCCCTGTTTTACTTATTAATATTTTCATTTTTGTTTAGTAGGAACAAAACAATCAAAATGCATATATATACATCCCTCAAATATAAACAGATGTGTACACTTTCATAAGCATGTAATATAATACCCTTAGACTGTATTCCATAAAGATGTGTGCTTTTAAGCCTCTTTTGTTTCCTTTGCCTTTTTCTCAGTGCTATAATGTGATCCTCAGTGTTTGAGCACCAGACTTCAAATGAGAGATCTATTCAAAACATGCACAGACAAAATAAGTGGTTTCCTTAGTAATGGGAACTACACGGAAGCCTCTGAAACAGCTCCTCCTCCAGTAAGTCATTATGTACGTGATCCTTTCTACCCCCTACTTATTAATGTAAAGATAACTTCACATTTAAAGAAAAATACCTAATGTGCACCCACAGTTTTTGGAAGTCAAATTACAGAGGAGAGGGGGAAAATTCACTGTATTCCTCATTAAATAGTTTGTTTTTTAATCAGTAAGGATGTTGTATGTTCCAGTGATCTTTTAATTAATTTTCTAGATCTGCAAGTCAAAAAAAAATGAAATCGCGTAACTAAACTACTAAGAACTTCACTTTGGTACCCTTTACACTCCAATATTGTGTATTTGTTTTAAATTATCATTAGGTAACCATATTCTGAACATATGCTGCACATAGACATGCTGCTCCTTGTCACCACCAAGATAGCTTCATAACAATTACCCAGGACCACAGTTTGAGAATGCTATTGATGGCATGGGAAAATTACTATAACACTTCTCTTAACCTCAGAGCAGAAGTAACTAAAAGCAAAATGATGTTCTAGTTCTAATATTTGTCTTAGTGACTCTGTACAGATTTCTAAATCACAGAATCACAGAATTGTCAGGGTTGGAAGGGACCTCTGGAGATCATCTAATCCAAACCCCCCTGCCAGAGCAGGGTCACCTACAGCAGGCTGCAAAGGATGGCATCCAGGTGGGTTTTGAATGTCTCTAGACTGGAAGACTCCACAACCTCTCTGGGCAGCCTGTGCCAGTGCTCTGCCACCCTCATAGTAAAGAAGTTCCTCCTCATGTTAAGATGGAATTTCCTGTGTTCAAGTTTGTGCCCATTACCTCTTGTTCCATCACTGGGCACCACTGAAAAAAGACTGTTCCCATCCCCCTGCTACTCTCCCTTTAAGTATTTATAAGTATTGATAAGATTCCCCCTCAGTCTTCTTTTCTCTAGATTAAAAGGACCCAGGTCCCTCAGCCTTTCCTCATAAGAAAGATGCTCCAATCCCCTAATCACCTTAGTAGCCCTTTGCTGGGCTCCAGCAGTTCCCTGTCCATCTTGAACCGGGGAGCCTTGAACTGGACACAATACTCCAGATGTGGCCTCAGCAGGGCAGAGTAGAGGGGGAGGATGACCTCCCTCGACCTGCTGGCCACACTCTTCTTGATGCACCCCAGGATGCCATTGGCCTTCTTGGCCACCAGGTCACAATGCTGGCTCATGGTAATCCTATTGCCCACCAGGACTCCCAGGTCCCTTTCCACGCAGCTGCTCTCCAGGAGGTCAGCCCCTAACCTGTACCGATGCATGGGGTTATTCCTCCCCAGGTGCAGGACCCTACATTTGCCCTTGTTGAATTTCATTAGGTTCCTCTCCGCCCAACTCTCCAGCATGTCCAGGTCACACTGTATGATGGCACAGCCTTCTGGCGTGTCAGCCACCCCTCCCAGTTTTGTGTCATCAGCAAACTTGCTGATGGTACACTCTGTCCCTTCATCCAGGTCATTGATGGATATATTGAACAGCAGTATAACTTGTGCAAATAGTTATGAACAGCTAGAATTACTATTGTTGTCCACCCATTTTTAATATTAAACCACAATACAATGTTACAAAATAGTCTTTGTTTAGTTTCATTGAAAAAGGTAAGAAATTCAAGTCTGAAGTTCTGCCCTTGAGAAACATATTGAGGCTTGCTACTTATACTTTAAAAAATAAGTATGACATTATCAGGGAAAGTGGCTAAATTAAAAAAAAAATGATTAGTGGAGGAAGGATTTTCCCTTTCACTGATCACGTAATATTTGCCACACCGCACAGTCTTAATAGAAAAAGGGTAGATCTGTTTCAGATAAAAAAATCAGGTAATTCTCTATAAAAAGGAAAACAGATATGAGAAAGAAATGGAGAAAGTCCTCTCTATGAGCACAGAAAGTTCAAGTTTTACCACCACCCATAAGAATTATAACACGTCACAATCAGGATGAAAATTCTAGGCCCTATATTCAAATTATTACTGCTACCATTTTCTTCATCAACCTCAGATACAGAGTAACTCAAAGACCCATGACACTAAAAGGTATATCCCATGTGCATACCGGGTCCCATAAACAACGGGCAGATCCTTACGAAATCAACAAGGGCATCTCAGTTTTGAAGTTCTACCATTGAGAAGATCCCAATAAATTACATCCAATTACTATAGGTTACAAAAACTGAGATGTCACCACAAGATGGACACA
The DNA here is from genome assembly GCA_013398815.1 of Ibidorhyncha struthersii. Taxonomy (NCBI): domain Eukaryota; kingdom Metazoa; phylum Chordata; class Aves; order Charadriiformes; family Charadriidae; genus Ibidorhyncha; species Ibidorhyncha struthersii. The sequence goes on from VZSZ01011086.1 coordinate 259,221, forward strand.
AACATACTGAGATTACATGAGTTTTGAAATGGAATACATACACTGAGCTTGAAAACCTCTTTACAGATCACCTATTTCCTCTACCTAATCCAGCTGCACATAAGGATTCTCTAGTTGCTTTTCACTACTCCGTCTTCATTAAGTTTCCCACGCGGCATAGCGAGGTTGTGGTTGCTATGTGTGACTCACTTCCAGCCTTCAGCAGATGCTGGTGTACTGAGATACTTGCCTATTAAAATAGAGCCAGCAATGAAAATTAGAATAACTCAGATATCACTCTGAGTTAGAGCTAATAAGTATAAACCTTGTTAAGAGTTTTCAGACCTCAGGCCATTCTGGAAGGCTGACTATAGCTCTGGGACCTATAATGAGGAAAGACACTATAGCTCTCGCCTGGGATCTTGTCCTTTCTGTTTCGTAGAACACAGTTGCAACATAAACAGGCAAATTTGCTGGAATATGCAAAATCCCCTTGATCACCAAGATAAGCATCAGCTCATCACCACTGCTTTCATTCATCCCCATCACACATGATTGAATTTGTCTGTACTATATGACCCTTTTTACTACACAGTTCCAGATTTTGCTAAGTCATATAGCACCTACTACCTACATAGCTTTTAATGAAGTAACTGGTGCTTTGTGTAGAAGTGAACATTTCCTTGTGTAAAATTCTTCACAGGTTCATGGCCTAGATTTGTTTCCATCTGCTTTATCTGTATCCTATCAACACTAATTCCGAGATCTGATAAAAGGAAGTTGATAGCAGGTTAAGTAATCTGAGCATAACACTTTCCGTTATGAAGTACAACTGTATTTAGAAACTTGAACTCATTGTTGGCAACAAGCTTTTCATCTTCAAAAAAGACAAAGAACTAGAGCTAGAAACATTGCTTTTGCTTATCATTGAAAAAATTATTCCATTTCAGAGGGATACACATCAATAAAAGTTACTCCTTGTTTGTATGGAAGCATAGCCCTTAGGAAAATGTCAATAGTTAGTTGCCATAATATCTAAAAATGCACATGACAGTGTCAGGTTGATGACATTGCACTGAAAATGATGAAAGAATGGGGTTACATGAAGTGGTGGCACTTTTTTCTCTCTTCCAGGCAAATCACTCAATGACAATTGCCTATAATTAATAAGTCAATTAACAACTGATGAAGCCACAAGACAGTTTTCCTTGAATCTGAGCAATTCTGGACGTTCATTCAGACAAGAATACCTCCCTGCACCTCACATGGAAGATACACTAAGGCTATGCTTTGCAGAACTGGTGAGAATTAATCTGTCAAACACCAGCTCCATTCTTTTTTTACTCTAAGGACTACAAGAAGAAAGTGCAAAGAGCCGCCACTCAGCCCTTTTCCTTGTAGTTATGGTGCCTCAGAAACCAAGATAGGGCCACATGTAGTCATAAGCGATAAAGCTATTGAAAAAGTGTCTGCTCTTTTACACTTCGACATAATCTGTATGGATATGTGCTTAGAAAGAACTTGTTAATTGATGATTTCTGATATAAAGTCTGTCATCTTAGGATTTAAATCAAATACTTTGGGTTTTTTTACTTTCACTGCATGGTATTTATTTCAGTTTTAACTAGATTTGCTGCATTCTAAACACAGCTGTGTTATCAGAGCCTAAAAATACTAGAAATGGTCACCGTTAACTCCCTGAACTACAACAATCCTACAGGATATTAACACCAAAGGATATTAACACCTTTCTATGTAATGAAAAAGGAAGAAGTTTTGAAATCGTCTTCCAATTTTGAGAAAAATGCAGGCACAGAACTGCTGTACTTTAAGGATTTTAAGCATCATATTAATTGTCCATTACAAACAAATAATTACTTAGTTTATTTTCATGTGCACTCAGTAATCAGATAAAATGCATGCTTAATAAATACCTGGAGTTAGCCTATATTACTTTCATCATCTCTCTATCAGTCTGAGATATGTTTTTTCTACCCTGTAACCTAATAAGCTATATATATAATTCTGGTGAAATAGATTACACTGCTATTTTAAAACCACCAAGCATCATAGTGAAATCAGCAGGAAAATAACTTAATGAACCTTAATCATCATAATTGTATTGGTTATAAAAGATATTTTTCTCCTGAAGATAATTTGAAGAAAAAAATTATTCCTTAGCATTAGCTAAATTTAAAAAATTCAATTATTTCACTTTTTATGAAACAGAACTTTATTATGATATAATAACATTTTAACTAATATGTAAATGTATGCCTATCAAGGAGGTACTTTAATTGCATATATAGTCTATCATAAGAACTCACTTTCTTTATGCAAGTATACTTTAGCTGATTTAATTATTTAGCCCTCTAATTACACAGTCCATACCAATCAACCAAAATGAAGCACTTCTATAATCTTAATTTCACATGTCAAATCACTGAATATGTTTTTGCATGATTCTCATGTTAACTAGAAAGCCAGATTTTGAAAGAACCACAGTGAGTACGTGAGGTTAGGGGCAAAACCCAAGAAAGCTTTCATGTAGGGCATGGTAGTCTCTACCTATTCCCTTTTCCCGACATCTTCTGTCTCTACTTTGGTTAAGAGAAATAGCAGTATTTAGTTGGCTTTAACAGAACGTTTTCCCATTTTTAATTTCACCCAAGCTTTTTGAAATTTTCTTCTCTCTTACTCCACCCACCATCACCCCCAGTAGCACAAGTTTACATGTTTTGTTTGGGATAGTTGCAACTAACCACACAGCTGAGATCAGGAAGGATTTCCATTTTTCCTGTAGGGGCTAGCATGGCAAGAAATCTTATTTTTCTGGCTTTGGGTTGTGCTTCCTTAACACATCCTGAGCACCATGCCATCAAGTTAAGTTGTGCAGCAGGGAAGGCTCATAGGTTCGCTTTGGGAAATTTCCAGTGGTTTGTATTTGCAGGTCATGGTGGAGAACCTGAAGTACTATTAGAGGGTTCAAGAGCAACCTCGTGGGGGCAAAGGAGAGACAAGGTTTCCACCAGTGATCCCTGAGCCTATAGAAAGGTGATGTGACATCTTTCTGGCCTGAGCTGTTCCCTGGCCCAGCCCCAGGCATGAAGACCTGAAGGTAACCAAAGATGGGTCGGCCCCAACTGTTTTTGTTATACCTCTTTAACTCACACTAGGAAAAATTGTAATTTCCACAATAAGAGAATGGGAGAAAATGGAAGGGCCACGTGGCCTTCACCCCATCCTAGAGTATCTTATGTATTTGCGGCCCGTCCCTCAACTGCCATTATTTCATATATGAGACAGTTCTACTCAGTTGTATGAAAACTGAACAGCAGACATCTTTAAAAAATTTAAAAGTTCCTCCCTCTACTCAGTTTAAATGCAGTATTCAAAAATCTGAGGCAGAAAGAAAAAAAAAATGCTTTATTACAGCCACAACAATGTAAGTACCAGTGAGTCAAACAGGACTAGTTTTGCAAAATTTGTCCTAACTAATTATAATAAACTGAAACTTATTCAAGAAGTTGGCATTACTTTAATTCACTTTTCATAATAAGTGATTTTATGAAGTGTAAAAGCATTTTCTTACAGAATAAAACAAAAAATAATGTCATCCATGGTCTCAAACTCAAAGTGAATCAAAATTATATATAGTATTCATAAAATAGTAACCATTTTATAATATAATTCCGGTGCTATTGCTGTTGCAAAAAGCACATTAATTTACACTCTTTGCTAATCTTCAGAAATTTTTCATACTATTATTAGACAGGACTGTGAGCTTTTCTTCAAACAAAGCAGAAGTGTGATATGAGAACCACATCTCACTTCAATCCACTAGAGGGTGGCCTGCCTCAATCAGGGCTGTAGTACTGAATTCATGCAAGATATCCAATATTTTCTTCATTTTGACCTGTTGATAACCAACTCTTTGTATTTCACTATTGTTCATCTTCTATTACAAAGTAATCTCCTTCAGGTAAAACAGTATGTATGACCAAAAAAACTTTTTCTAAAAACATCTATCTTATTTATTGGTTTGTATATGGAGAAGGGATTATATATTTCAGCATATACTTCCCTTAAATTGAAAAAAAAACATTAATTATTTTACAAGTTTTAAAACCTTCATAGTTTGTATGCCCTTTGTTCACAGATAGAGAATAAATAGAAAAAATGTTCTA